>OX453273.1:21893778-22001278 GCA_949710005.1 Ricordea florida
GTTGTCTTATTGCTGTTTTTGCTATGTTTTTAACTATTACTTTGCCTAGTTCCAGCTGTAGTTATTACTCTGGAAACGGGTGAAGTGTCGGCCATTTTTGTTTTCACAACCAAAGCAACTCAACCTTGTCCCCAGGTCTTCTCAGTTAACTGTTCATTAACCTGTAGGCTACATTTTTGACGTCATTTCTCATTAAACACAAACGTTTTTCCAAATTTGGTCATCAGTAACTGGTTATGGTGAATTAAACATGTGCTTTTAGCCAATCAGAATTGGGGAAATATTTTGAGTGAATAATAATATGTTTACAGTAGTCTATACATGTGTATTTATTGTTATGATCATGATCTGGTGATAATAAATTCAAGCTATTCAACAGAAACTGAATGCAGTGATTTCTTGTTTCCTTATGTGAATGGGGTTGCAGACCAGGGGCGAGAAGGTAGCCGTGGTGTGTGTTGGAGGGGGGGGGGGGTGTGATGTTGCCAAATTGTGGGTTTGGAACGATTTTCAGTTCTTGAAACCTACCTTGCATCTATCTTACTCAAATCCAATTAGGTGATCTTGGCAAAAAAATATCCTGCTCATAGTAATCTACTTTCAGTCAAGAATGAAATAAACCCACATACATTTTAACTGAAAAATGTACCCGTGCATTGTGGATGGGTGCCAGAACAATGCTCCAGTTGCCTCTGATAAAGGACTTGAGCAGACGGAGGAGAAGTGAATGATATCTCCTTTATACACAATCAAAGGATCTGCTTAGGGGTACCATTTTTCAGGCTTCAGGTATTTGAAAGGGCTGGAATTCAATTTTTTGAAGTATTTTGTAAGGCCCAGGGTTTGGAAACTAGTTATTTTTTGTTTGGTTAAAGGGCTAACAGGATCAAATAAATTTATTAAAATTACATCAGGAGTCACCCTACCCTTGGAATATTTTCTTATAACTTGATTATTAATGCACAGGTTTGACATAAAGCCTATGCATAATCTTTTTCAGACCAGTTTTAGTGCACACAATTTCTTCTATCATGTAAAAATCTATGCAAAAGTTAATATAAATTAAAGAACACATCCTTGCTCCTTGAAATGTGTAAGAGCTACTGTATTACAGAGTAAAATATGTCAAATGTTGGAATTGTTGGACAAATTAAGTCGTTGATGAACGATTGCATTCCCTAAAAGGTATCAATTAATCCAACCAAGCCAAAGTTTCACCCGTTATGGAGATTTCGCGTGTCATAAATGAAATAATTATCTAATTGAGCATCATTGCTGACCCAATTTTACGCGGGAAAAGGCTCTGAGGCGGGAAATATCGACGGCAGCAATAAGCAGCGTATAAATATTATGAAGACAAACCAGCCATTTTCTTGGAGAAAGAATACCCATAAAGAAAGAGCAGCAATGCAGAACGAAAGAAGAAAGCGAAAGAGAAAGGCTAGAGCGGCGAACAAAGAAGATAAAAGAAGAAAAGCTTTGTTAGCCCTTGAAGATGAACGAGCGATGACCTTAGCGAAGAATGAAAGATTGCTCCATCTTGCGAGGAAGTATTACGCTAAATGGCATGCTCTACATCTTCGTGAAAGGGTAGGAACGTCATTTGTTTACACCATGTTTACAATGAAATGGGTGCGTCAGCAAAATTAAGGGTAAGATTTCCGCACAGGTCCCTACTTCATTATGCATTCCGTAACTGTATTATTTCGTTCTTCGAACACAAGAAATATTTGCACGTGCATTACACCAGACAAGAAAGCTTCAGCATGCATAATGAAGTAGGGACCTGTGCGGAAATCATTCCAAATTAAGCAATTAAGAAATGTAAGGGCTACTGAGAAGCAATAAAATTTCATAATTGGCAAGAATGGTATTAATTTTTTTCAGACTAGCAAAATGGATAAATCAAACGCTATGGAGAATGAGAAACAGGCACATAAAGATGCCTCAGTTTCTGCAGATCAACTGGTGTCACATGTAAAGAGAAGTCATCTCAGTCATGTGAAAGATCCAAGTGGTTCTACTGACCAACCTCTGTTACTGGGATGTGGTGTCTTTGGACGTTGCTATAAAATGTATTACAGAGGGATTTCAGTTGCTGTTAAACAATTTAACACACACCTGTTATCAGAGTCCAATGTTATCAAAGAAGCATCACTGATGAAACAGTTGGATCACCCATGTTTTCCCTACGTTTATGGTATTTGTGTACAAAGGAAACCTTTCCTGTTAGTACTCCAGTTTTGCAATGTGGAAGGCAAAGCATACACTCTTCACAGGACTTTACACAGCCATACCTTGGTTTTAAAAAATCAAGAGTGGTTTCATGTTATTTTGCAACTTCTAGAAGCACTCAAAGTGTTGCACAACTCTGGACTGATTCATCAGGATATAAAAGGTGATAACATCTTGCTTACATACAAAAATACACTGTTTGTGCCAGTAATCATTGATTTTGGAAAGTGCATTAGAAAACAGGAAGCCAGTAGAAAAGTTTTGTCCAAACAAGAACAAGAAACATACAAACAGAAGTACACACATGTTGCCCCTGAAGTTGTTGCAGGAACTCACCCTCCATCCTATGCAAGTGATGTATATGCCCTTGGCCGTCTGTTAAGGCAGATTGCAACCAAGATTGGTAGCAAGCCACTTCTCTCCCTTAGTGAATGCAGCCTAAAGAATGACCCAAATGCTAGGGCTTCTTTGGATCACCTATTGGTCAGTGTCAAGTCTCTGTCATCATGATTAGGTTCTTGATATTAAATAGAGAGGAGAAGTCGTTATGTCAAATTTCTTGATGACAACAAAGTGAAAAGGTCACTTAAAAAGTGAATTCACACTGTTTCAAACTTATCGATCTTATTCAGTTTCTTTTAGTTTGTAAAATTGTGGAGAAATTATTTTCTGAGGTTGAATCCAAAAGGACCATATCTGACTTTAGAAAAAGAAAAAGAAAATTCTTGTGCTGTGTTCACCAACTCCATAAACCAGTGACGTGAAATTAGGAAGTTTCTAGTTGCAGACTTGCAACGATGGATAAGAAATGTACAAAAAAACGTGATGCACATGCAAAGTTGTTGTTTTGCTAACATAAATAGAGGATATTACATGGCCGCGCAGAGATAAGACATTTCTCTTCAACTGTTGAACAAGAAGAGAAATTTTGTATCTCCAAGCAGCCATGTAATGTCCTATTTATTATGTAAACACCAATGAAATACCAAGCCATTTCACTTTAACAGTTTTGTGAAAGGCCCAATTTATTATCAAGCCATAGCAAAGGTGATATTTTCACATGTGAAGATAACATGTTATTTTCACCTGTGAAGATATCAAGTTTTTGCAAGAAAGCTCACCTAGTATTTCATTGGTGTTTATATAATAAACTGATTTCTTTTCTGCCGTTCGTTGCCATCGCTGTGGTTGTTGCTTAAGCTTCCCACTGTTGTGATCCAGAAATGTTGCTACCATGGTAAAGTGACATCATACTCCTTCTCTCTATTGGTTGTCATACCACCACTAACTAAAACTTTATATCACACTGTCAAGGACACTGTGGCAGGGCTACAAACCCTTTAAGCCCCAAGAATCACCCAAAACAGTTTTCCCCTCACAACATCATTACTTCATTAAAGGAAAGATTATGACAACAAAATAAACACCACAAGGAGAAGGGTTTCATCTTTCAACAAATTAATTCTCTCAACTAATGCGTGGAGATTATTAGGGAAATTTTGTCTTTGAATATTGGGGCTTAAAGGGTAAAAGTGTTTTAATGATTTTAATATTGAGACCTTTATTTTAAAAAAATAGCTTTCTAATAAAATTACTGATAAGTTACTGAAGTTTTGCTTTAGCTTGACTGAAAGCCAAGTCCACTCTGTCCGATCTTAGGTTATTTTTCTTCTGTTTTTAAAATGACCTGGCTATAAATTTAAATTTATAAGGTGGATTTGACTATTGTATGACATATTTTACTGCACAAGTAAGGATTTCACATTCTGTAGGAGAATTGTTATTTACTTCAGGCTCAACTGAAAGCCAAAACCACTGTTTCTGGTCATACTAGCAGGGTTTCTTTTTTCAAATGACCTCCTTTGCGAGCTTGGAACTACAGAAAAGTGATGGTGAAATATTTACCTTTAATTCAGTTTTCCTTACATAGTAGGTGGAAGCTTGTAGTTGCCCAGATGTTTTCATCTTAAGGCAGCGCACCGGAAACGGAACAGGACAGATGTTTCATCTGTTAAGTTAGCGGAAGCTTCCCTTGTAAGGTAAATTCAATGATTGGCGGAGGTAGTAATTTTTCCAGACTCACTGTATGAAATCATCATGATTAGAAAGGTAAATACCAAAGGCTAAACTCAACATTGGTCAATCACTTAAATTTCACAAGTGTGTGTTGACTGCAGAGTAGGTGGAAGCTTGTAGTTGCCCAGATGTTTTCATCTTTAGGCAGCGCACCGGAAACGGGACAGGACAGATGTTTCATCTGTTAAGTTAGCCGAAGCAAACTTTGTAGTGAATACAAATAATGGGCGACAAGTTTTGGTCATGGACCATGTTATTTCTGCAGTAAATACCATTCCCGTGTAGGTCATTTGAAAGAGAAGCTCTGGATCCCAAAAGACATGATGCAGAGTGGATCTGGTTTTTTTGCTTTTAATCACTGCTGAACGTCACTTTACTTATTTAAAATGGCAGTGAAATGAGGTGTCAAGACCTGATGGTGAATCCCTGGTGTATCAGCACTCACAAAGTAGATAACGTTTTTGTATTGGGATCAGTTTTGGTCCAGACTGGAAGACTTCTAACAAAGGATTTAGCATGTTGTGCTCTTATGATTTTCTTTCTTCTTTTGAGATTTTGGCCATGGCAACAGTAGCACTACATGAACACTGTAGTTATCATTTTTTAATAACTGAGTTAATAAACTCTTCCAATTTGCAGTGTTTTTGCATAAAGGCTCTATGCCAGGTACCACACAGAAAGCACACAATAGGTAATGGGCAAAACTCTGGTGGCAGGGAAGCACTTAAATCTAGGGGTAAGGGGACCAGGAGAGAAGCCCTCCTGGGGGGAGACAAGATTGAGTGGTACCGGGGGAAGCCACCCTAGACAGGAGTCCTGGTAGTCTCTGGGGGTGAGGCCCATATACCCCAGTCACTAGGAACTAAGGGGAACCAGGAGCGGTGGCCATTCTGGGTGGAGTACAGATCAGGTGTGACCGGGGGTCCACACCCTGGAGTGGACATTTTTCCAGACCTGTCTCCAAGGGCTAAGCCTTACTGTGGGGTAAAGTGCAGCTAGGGGTTACACTTCCCTGCCACTACTTTTATTGGGAAGCAAGACAGTAGTTTCACATCCCAGGAACTTAATGAAGGAATAAGACCTAGTCCAGTATAACACCATAATATAAATGATTAATCTTCAACATACATTTAGATGTAGAAGAATAAAATAATGATCTGCTTGAAATACATTCTGGTCATGCTAAATATATAGTGAACATAATTGATAATCGAAAGAGCTAAACAAAGGTTCCAGTCAGAACAAAAGGTGGGTGGGAGGGAAAAACGCTGTTGTGAATGAACCGAAGGCCTAAGAGAACTGACTGGGAAAGGACAGTGTACGGCAAATAGAGGAGCTCATGTGCATGATGAGCATGTGGTAATATGAATGGTACCTTAGTCCAGTCTAGTAAATATATCATGCTAAGTCACAGTGGACTTTGCCAAAGGAGAAGGCTACATTGTAATCAAACAACTAGTTACTGTTCATTGTTCTTTCGTGTACTTTGAGCTAGTACCTACCATTACTTAGTACAAAAGCTAATTCAAATCTTGAATTTTGTGTGACAAGAACAGAGACATGACTGTTGCTAGTACGTCAATAAGTGTTGTTTCATAGGGCATAATTCTCAAGTTTCTTAAGATCATTTTTACCTTAAACTTGAATTTATCTTTATTTTTTACTAATTCGTTGAAATTTAGTAAAACTTTGTTATCTTGCTGACGTGCTTTCTACGTTTTGGAAAGAAAAATTGTTTGAATGGCTTACCCAATGTCACTCTTTTTTAGTGTAATGCAGTGTTTTATAAAGAAAATACAAAACAAGACTAATAAATGCGAGTGGAAAAATTTGGTGGTGACATTGCTCAAACCGATTTTTTAAAAACCGTCAACTAGTCGATCTGTACTCTGATTGATTGTATTTTCTATCACATGGTATAATTGAACTGATGTAAAATAGTGTTAATTCCAAATTCTCTTTGAAATAAAGTTTATGCTTTCAGGGGGGATCTTTATCCACCCCATGACTTGTGTTCATTATACACACTTTAGATTACCCTTCTTTCCTTTCTTATTGCCTTTGCAATTCCTCAGTTCATGGTCAAAATTTGTTAAGGGGTTACTTTTCCTTTAAAGTGGACTGATGCTCTGTCGGTTGCGGAGTGGAAGTTGGAAAATTGTTTAGTCAACTAGGTTGACATTGTCACGTCAAAAAGATGGCGTTTCGAACGTTCATTCCTCATCATAACGAATACTATCAGTATACCGAAAGCAAATGTGCAAAAACACTCGCAAATCTGGTTATTTGGAAGTAATGCAAACTTTGTCCAAAAGTAAATATTTGCACATGTTACATGAGTAAAACGTACGCTAAAGTTTTTGGATGTAGTTTGGGTAAACGTTGGAAAACAGTGATGCATACATATAAATTTGCAACATGTTTGCTTAGATTTTTGCAGAAAGCAAACATTATTTTTCCACAGAGAACAAATCTGGAGTGAATGTACACCGGATTTGTTGATTTGCGGAGGTATCAAATACGAAGCAAATATAAAGTAGATTTCAGGTTTACGTCGTATTTGCACGTAATTTCAACAGAATAAACATCTGTGTTTGCATCATAATTACTTCTGGTGAAAATTTTGGTCAAATTTAGAGGGCTAAATTTGCATCATATTTACTTCTGTTGCAAACCTGTTTAAATCCATTTTTTCGTGCAGTGTCTCTGAGCCGTCTGCTCTAGATTTAGCTGCCTTAAGTCAATATCTTTACAGTCAAAACTCAATAAGATCGCAAATTACGAAATATCTGATTTTCTGCATAGATAATGCCCTGTCCTACTTGTACAAATCTGCTAACTTTTGGAATTGCAAAGATTATCCAAGCCAAGATATCATAGAACAACTTTTATTTTAGGGGCCCACGCTTTGGTCTGAATCACGCATGCGTACTAACAAATAGTCTGATCTTGAATTCTGATTGAAATCGAATCGTTACAATCAAAATTTTCATCGCAAAATAAACTTTACTGCACACCACACTAAAACATGTATAGAAAAGGTTCGAAATGATTCTATAACTTACCCCCCTAAATGACGGTCCTCCTGCCCATACAATCTCTTATAATGTATTTTCACCAAAATCAGTCAGGTCGAGTTTCTTGGCAGCCAGCTGCAGGTATCGTATCTCAGCTTCTAGAGTAAGTACAAACACGGGATAAAGTGCGTTTTAAAGTTCATTTCAAATGCTACAACATGGTGAAAATGGAATATTGATAACTAATTCGTGTAATGAGCACTGATTACATGAACTTTAGTACTCTCTGAGCCGTCTGCTCTAGATTTAGCTGCCTTAAGTCAATATCTTTACAGTCAAAACTCAATAAGATCGCAAATTACGAAATATCTGATTTTCTGCATAGATAATGCCCTGTCCTACTTATACAAATCTGCTAACTTTTGGAATTGCAAAGATTATCCAAGCCAAGATATCATAGAACAACTTTTATTTTAGGGGCCCACGCTTTGGTCTGAATCACGCATGCGTACTAACAAATAGTCTGATCTTGAATTCTGATTGAAATCGAATCGTTACAATCAAAATTTTCATCGCAAAATAAACTTTACTGCACACCACACTAAAACATGTATAGAAAAGGTTCGAAATGATTCTATAACTTACCCCCCTAAATGACGGTCCTCCTGCCCATACAATCTCTTATAATGTATTTTCACCAAAATCAGTCAGGTCGAGTTTCTTGGCAGCCAGCTGCAGGTATCGTATCTCAGCTTCTAGAGTAAGTACAAACACGGGATAAAGTGCGTTTTAAAGTTCATTTCAAATGCTACAACATGGTGAAAATGGAATATTGATAACTAATTCGTGTAATGAGCACTGATTACATGAACTTTAGTACTCTCTGAGCCGTCTGCTCTAGATTTAGCTGCCTTAAGTCAATATCTTTACAGTCAAAACTCAATAAGATCGCAAATTACGAAATATCTGATTTTCTGCATAGATAATGCCCTGTCCTACTTGTACAAATCTGCTAACTTTTGGAATTGCAAAGATTATCCAAGCCAAGATATCATAGAACAACTTTTATTTTAGGGGCCCACGCTTTGGTCTGAATCACGCATGCGTACTAACAAATAGTCTGATCTTGAATTCTGATTGAAATCGAATCGTTACAATCAAAATTTTCATCGCAAAATAAACTTTACTGCACACCACACTAAAACATGTATAGAAAATATTCGAAATGATTCTATAACTTACCCCCCTAAATGACGGTCCTCCTGCCCATACAATCTCTTATAATGTATTTTCACCAAAATCAGTCAGGTCGAGTTTCTTGGCAGCCAGCTGCAGGTATCGTATCTCAGCTTCTAGAGTAAGTACAAACACGGGATAAAGTGCGTTTTAAAGTTCATTTCAAATGCTACAACATGGTGAAAATGGAATATTGATAACTAATTCGTGTAATGAGCACTGATTACATGAACTTTAGTACTCTCTGAGCCGTCTGCTCTAGATTTAGCTGCCTTAAGTCAATATCTTTACAGTCAAAACTCAATAAGATCGCAAATTACGAAATATCTGATTTTCTGCATAGATAATGCCCTGTCCTACTTGTACAAATCTGCTAACTTTTGGAATTGCAAAGATTATCCAAGCCAAGATATCATAGAACAACTTTTATTTTAGGGGCCCACGCTTTGGTCTGAATCACGCATGCGTACTAACAAATAGTCTGATCTTGAATTCTGATTGAAATCGAATCGTTACAATCAAAATTTTCATCGCAAAATAAACTTTACTGCACACCACACTAAAACATGTATAGAAAAGGTTCGAAATGATTCTATAACTTACCCCCCTAAATGACGGTCCTCCTTCCCATACAATCTCTTATAATGTATTTTCACCAAAATCAGTCAGGTCGAGTTTCTTGGCAGCCAGCTGCAGGTATCGTATCTCAGCTTCTAGAGTAAGTACAAACACGGGATAAAGTGCGTTTTAAAGTTCATTTCAAATGCTACAACATGGTGAAAATGAAATATTGATAACTAATTCGTGTAATGAGCACTGATTACATGAGCTTTAGTACTCTCTGAGCCGTTTGCTCTAGATTTAGCTGCCTTAAGTCAATATCTTTACAGTCAAAACTCAATAAGATCGCAAATTACGAAATATCTGATTTTCTGCATAGATAATGCCCTGTCCTACTTGTACAAATCTGCTAACTTTTGGAATTGCAAAGATTATCCAAGCCAAGATATCATAGAACAACTTTTATTTTAGGGGCCCACGCTTTGGTCTGAATCACGCATGCGTACTAACAAATAGTCTGATCTTGAATTCTGATTGAAATCGAATCGTTACAATCAAAATTTTCATCGCAAAATAAACTTTACTGCACACCACACTAAAACATGTATAGAAAAGGTTCGAAATGATTCTATAACTTACCCCCCTAAATGACGGTCCTCCTGCCCATACAATCTCTTATAATGTATTTTCACCAAAATCAGTCAGGTCGAGTTTCTTGGCAGCCAGCTGCAGGTATCGTATCTCAGCTTCTAGAGTAAGTACAAACACGGGATAAAGTGCGTTTTAAAGTTCATTTCAAATGCTACAACATGGTGAAAATGGAATATTGATAACTAATTCGTGTAATGAGCACTGATTACATGAACTTTAGTACTCTCTGAGCCGTCTGCTCTAGATTTAGCTGCCTTAAGTCAATATCTTTACAGTCAAAACTCAATAAGATCGCAAATTACGAAATATCTGATTTTCTGCATAGATAATGCCCTGTCCTACTTGTACAAATCTGCTAACTTTTGGAATTGCAAAGATTATCCAAGCCAAGATATCATAGAACAACTTTTATTTTAGGGGCCCACGCTTTGGTCTGAATCACGCATGCGTACTAACAAATAGTCTGATCTTGAATTCTGATTGAAATCGAATCGTTACAATCAAAATTTTCATCGCAAAATAAACTTTACTGCACACCACACTAAAACATGTATAGAAAAGATTCGAAATGATTCTATAACTTACCCCCCTAAATGACGGTCCTCCTGCCCATACAATCTCTTATAATGTATTTTCACCAAAATCAGTCAGGTCGAGTTTCTTGGCAGCCAGCTGCAGGTATCGTATCTCAGCTTCTAGAGTAAGTACAAACACGGGATAAAGTGCGTTTTAAAGTTCATTTCAAATGCTACAACATGGTGAAAATGGAATATTGATAACTAATTCGTGTAATGAGCACTGATTACATGAACTTTAGTACTCTCTGAGCCGTCTGCTCTAGATTTAGCTGCCTTAAGTCAATATCTTTACAGTCAAAACTCAATAAGATCGCAAATTACGAAATATCTGATTTTCTGCATAGATAATGCCCTGTCCTACTTGTACAAATCTGCTAACTTTTGGAATTGCAAAGATTATCCAAGCCAAGATATCATAGAACAACTTTTATTTTAGGGGCCCACGCTTTGGTCTGAATCACGCATGCGTACTAACAAATAGTCTTATCTTGAATTCTGATTGAAATCGAATCGTTACAATCAAAATTTTCATCGCAAAATAAACTTTACTGCACACCACACTAAAACATGTATAGAAAAGATTCGAAATGATTCTATAACTTACCCCCCTAAATGACGGTCCTCCTGCCCATACAATCTCTTATAATGTATTTTCACCAAAATCAGTCAGGTCGAGTTTCTTGGCAGCCAGCTGCAGGTATCGTATCTCAGCTTCTAGAGTAAGTACAAACACGGGATAAAATGCGTTTTAAAGTTCATTTCAAATGCTACAACATGGTGAAAATGGAATATTGATAACTAATTCGTCTAATGAGCACTGATTACATGAACTTTAGTACTCTCTGAGCCGTCTGCTCTAGATTTAGCTGCCTTAAGTCAATATCTTTACAGTCAAAACTCAATAAGATCGCAAATTACGAAATATCTGATTTTCTGCATAGATAATGCCCTGTCCTACTTGTACAAATCTGCTAACTTTTGGAATTGCAAAGATTATCCAAGCCAAGATATCATAGAACAACTTTTATTTTAGGGGCCCACGCTTTGGTCTGAATCACGCATGCGTACTAACAAATAGTCTGATCTTGAATTCTGATTGAAATCGAATCGTTACAATCAAAATTTTCATCGCAAAATAAACTTTACTGCACACCACACTAAAACATGTATAGAAAAGATTCGAAATGATTCTATAACTTACCCCCCTAAATGACGGTCCTCCTGCCCATACAATCTCTTATAATGTATTTTCACCAAAATCAGTCAGGTCGAGTTTCTTGGCAGCCAGCTGCAGGTATCGTATCTCAGCTTCTAGAGTAAGTACAAACACGGGATAAAGTGCGTTTTAAAGTTCATTTCAAATGCTACAACATGGTGAAAATGGAATATTGATAACTAATTCGTGTAATGAGCACTGATTACATGAACTTTAGTACTCTCTGAGCCGTCTGCTCTAGATTTAGCTGCCTTAAGTCAATATCTTTACAGTCAAAACTCAATAAGATCGCAAATTACGAAATATCTGATTTTCTGCATAGATAATGCCCTGTCCTACTTGTACAAATCTGCTAACTTTTGGAATTGCAAAGATTATCCAAGCCAAGATATCATAGAACAACTTTTATTTTAGGGGCCCACGCTTTGGTCTGAATCACGCATGCGTACTAACAAATAGTCTGATCTTGAATTCTGATTGAAATCGAATCGTTACAATCAAAATTTTCATCGCAAAATAAACTTTACTGCACACCACACTAAAACATGTATAGAAAAGATTCGAAATGATTCTATAACTTACCCCCCTAAATGACGGTCCTCCTGCCCATACAATCTCTTATAATGTATTTTCACCAAAATCAGTCAGGTCGAGTTTCTTGGCAGCCAGCTGCAGGTATCGTATCTCAGCTTCTAGAGTAAGTACAAACACGGGATTAAGTGCGTTTTAAAGTTCATTTCAAATGCTACAACATGGTGAAAATGGAATATTGATAACTAATTCGTGTAATGAGCACTGATTACATGAACTTTAGTACTCTCTGAGCCGTCTGCTCTAGATTTAGCTGCCTTAAGTCAATATCTTTACAGTCAAAACTCAATAAGATCGCAAATTACGAAATATCTGATTTTCTGCATAGATAATGCCCTGTCCTACTTGTACAAATCTGCTAACTTTTGGAATTGCAAAGATTATCCAAGCCAAGATATCATAGAACAACTTTTATTTTAGGGGCCCACGCTTTGGTCTGAATCACGCATGCGTACTAACAAATAGTCTGATCTTGAATTCTGATTGAAATCGAATCGTTACAATCAAAATTTTCATCGCAAAATAAACTTTACTGCACACCACACTAAAACATGTATAGAAAAGATTCGAAATGATTCTATAACTTACCCCCCTAAATGACGGTCCTCCTGCCCATACAATCTCTTATAATGTATTTTCACCAAAATCAGTCAGGTCGAGTTTCTTGGCAGCCAGCTGCAGGTATCGTATCTCAGCTTCTAGAGTAAGTACAAACACGGGATAAAGTGCGTTTTAAAGTTCATTTCAAATGCTACAACATGGTGAAAATGGAATATTGATAACTAATTCGTGTAATGAGCACTGATTACATGAACTTTAGTACTCTCTGAGCCGTCTGCTCTAGATTTAGCTGCCTTAAGTCAATATCTTTACAGTCAAAACTCAATAAGATCGCAAATTACGAAATATCTGATTTTCTGCATAGATAATGCCCTGTCCTACTTGTACAAATCTGCTAACTTTTGGAATTGCAAAGATTATCCAAGCCAAGATATCATAGAACAACTTTTATTTTAGGGGCCCACGCTTTGGTCTGAATCACGCATGCGTACTAACAAATAGTCTGATCTTGAATTCTGATTGAAATCGAATCGTTACAATCAAAATTTTCATCGCAAAATAAACTTTACTGCACACCACACTAAAACATGTATAGAAAAGATTCGAAATGATTCTATAACTTACCCCCCTAAATGACGGTCCTCCTGCCCATACAATCTCTTATAATGTATTTTCACCAAAATCAGTCAGGTCGAGTTTCTTGGCAGCCAGCTGCAGGTATCGTATCTCAGCTTCTAGAGTAAGTACAAACACGGGATAAAGTGCGTTTTAAAGTTCATTTCAAATGCTACAACATGGTGAAAATGGAATATTGATAACTAATTCGTGTAATGAGCACTGATTACATGAACTTTAGTACTCTCTGAGCCGTCTGCTCTAGATTTAGCTGCCTTAAGTCAATATCTTTACAGTCAAAACTCAATAAGATCGCAAATTACGAAATATCTGATTTTCTGCATAGATAATGCCCTGTCCTACTTGTACAAATCTGCTAACTTTTGGAATTGCAAAGATTATCCAAGCCAAGATATCATAGAACAACTTTTATTTTAGGGGCCCACGCTTTGGTCTGAATCACGCATGCGTACTAACAAATAGTCTGATCTTGAATTCTGATTGAAATCGAATCGTTACAATCAAAATTTTCATCGCAAAATAAACTTTACTGCACACCACACTAAAACATGTATAGAAAAGATTCGAAATGATTCTATAACTTACCCCCCTAAATGACGGTCCTCCTGCCCATACAATCTCTTATAATGTATTTTCACCAAAATCAGTCAGGTCGAGTTTCTTGGCAGCCAGCTGCAGGTATCGTATCTCAGCTTCTAGAGTAAGTACAAACACGGGATAAAGTGCGTTTTAAAGTTCATTTCAAATGCTACAACATGGTGAAAATGGAATATTGATAACTAATTCGTGTAATGAGCACTGATTACATGAACTTTAGTACTCTCTGAGCCGTCTGCTCTAGATTTAGCTGCCTTAAGTCAATATCTTTACAGTCAAAACTCAATAAGATCGCAAATTACGAAATATCTGATTTTCTGCATAGATAATGCCCTGTCCTACTTGTACAAATCTGCTAACTTTTGGAATTGCAAAGATTATCCAAGCCAAGATATCATAGAACAACTTTTATTTTAGGGGCCCACGCTTTGGTCTGAATCACGCATGCGTACTAAAAAATAGTCTGATCTTGAATTCTGATTGAAATCGAATCGTTACAATCAAAATTTTCATCGCAAAATAAACTTTACTGCACACCACACTAAAACATGTATAGAAAAGATTCGAAATGATTCTATAACTTACCCCCCTAAATGACGGTCCTCCTGCCCATACAATCTCTTATAATGTATTTTCACCAAAATCAGTCAGGTCGAGTTTCTTGGCAGCCAGCTGCAGGTATCGTATCTCAGCTTCTAGAGTAAGTACAAACACGGGATAAAGTGCGTTTTAAAGTTCATTTCAAATGCTACAACATGGTGAAAATGGAATATTGATAACTAATTCGTGTAATGAGCACTGATTACATGAACTTTAGTACTCTCTGAGCCGTCTGCTCTAGATTTAGCTGCCTTAAGTCAATATCTTTACAGTCAAAACTCAATAAGATCGCAAATTACGAAATATCTGATTTTCTGCATAGATAATGCCCTGTCCTACTTGTACAAATCTGCTAACTTTTGGAATTGCAAAGATTATCCAAGCCAAGATATCATAGAACAACTTTTATTTTAGGGGCCCACGCTTTGGTCTGAATCACGCATGCGTACTAACAAATAGTCTGATCTTGAATTCTGATTGAAATCGAATCGTTACAATCAAAATTTTCATCGCAAAATAAACTTTACTGCACACCACACTAAAACATGTATAGAAAAGATTCGAAATGATTCTATAACTTACCCCCCTAAATGACGGTCCTCCTGCCCATACAATCTCTTATAATGTATTTTCACCAAAATCAGTCAGGTCGAGTTTCTTGGCAGCCAGCTGCAGGTATCGTATCTCAGCTTCTAGAGTAAGTACAAACACGGGATGAAGTGCGTTTTAAAGTTCATTTCAAATGCTACAACATGGTGAAAATGAAATATTGATAACTAATTCGTGTAATGAGCACTGATTACATGAACTTTAGTACTCTCTGAGTCGTCTGCTCTAGATTTAGCTGCCTTAAGTCAATATCTTTACAGTCAAAACTCAATAAGATCGCAAATTACGAAATATCTGATTTTCTGCATAGATAATGCCCTGTCCTACTTGTACAAATCTGCTAACTTTTGGAATTGCAAAGATTATCCAAGCCAAGATATCATAGAACAACTTTTATTTTAGGGGCCCACGCTTTGGTCTGAATCACGCATGCGTACTAACAAATAGTCTGATCTTGAATTCTGATTGAAATCGAATCGTTACAATCAAAATTTTCATCGCAAAATAAACTTTACTGCACACCACACTAAAACATGTATAGAAAAGATTCGAAATGATTCTATAACTTACCCCCCTAAATGACGGTCCTCCTGCCCATACAATCTCTTATAATGTATTTTCACCAAAATCAGTCAGGTCGAGTTTCTTGGCAGCCAGCTGCAGGTATCGTATCTCAGCTTCTAGAGTAAGTACAAACACGGGATAAAGTGCGTTTTAAAGTTCATTTCAAATGCTACAACATGGTGAAAATGGAATATTGATAACTAATTCGTGTAATGAGCACTGATTACATGAACTTTAGTACTCTCTGAGCCGTCTGCTCTAGATTTAGCTGCCTTAAGTCAATATCTTTACAGTCAAAACTCAATAAGATCGCAAATTACGAAATATCTGATTTTCTGCATAGATAATGCCCTGTCCTACTTGTACAAATCTGCTAACTTTTGGAATTTCAAAGATTATCCAAGCCAAGATATCATAGAACAACTTTTATTTTAGGGGCCCACGCTTTGGTCTGAATCACGCATGCGTACTAACAAATAGTCTGATCTTGAATTCTGATTGAAATCGAATCGTTACAATCAAAATTTTCATCGCAAAATAAACTTTACTGCACACCACACTAAAACATGTATAGAAAAGATTCGAAATGATTCTATAACTTACCCCCCTAAATGACGGTCCTCCTGCCCATACAATCTCTTATAATGTATTTTCACCAAAATCAGTCAGGTCGAGTTTCTTGGCAGCCAGCTGCAGGTATCGTATCTCAGCTTCTAGAGTAAGTACAAACACGGGATAAAGTGCGTTTTAAAGTTCATTTCAAATGCTACAACATGGTGAAAATGGAATATTGATAACTAATTCGTGTAATGAGCACTGATTACATGAACTTTAGTACTCTCTGAGCCGTCTGCTCTAGATTTAGCTGCCTTAAGTCAATATCTTTACAGTCAAAACTCAATAAGATCGCAAATTACGAAATATCTGATTTTCTGCATAGATAATGCCCTGTCCTACTTGTACAAATCTGCTAACTTTTGGAATTGCAAAGATTATCCAAGCCAAGATATCATAGAACAACTTTTATTTTAGGGGCCCACGCTTTGGTCTGAATCACGCATGCGTACTAACAAATAGTCTGATCTTGAATTCTGATTGAAATCGAATCGTTACAATCAAAATTTTCATCGCAAAATAAACTTTACTGCACACCACACTAAAACATGTATAGAAAAGATTCGAAATGATTCTATAACTTACCCCCCTAAATGACGGTCCTCCTGCCCATACAATCTCTTATAATGTATTTTCACCAAAATCAGTCAGGTCGAGTTTCTTGGCAGCCAGCTGCAAGTATCGTATCTCAGCTTCTAGAGTAAGTACAAACACGGGATAAAGTGCGTTTTAAAGTTCATTTCAAATGCTACAACATGGTGAAAATGGAATATTGATAACTAATTCGTGTAATGAGCACTGATTACATGAACTTTAGTACTCTCTGAGCCGTCTGCTCTAGATTTAGCTGCCTTAAGTCAATATCTTTACAGTCAAAACTCAATAAGATCGCAAATTACGAAATATCTGATTTTCTGCATAGATAATGCCCTGTCCTACTTGTACAAATCTGCTAACTTTTGGAATTGCAAAGATTATCCAAGCCAAGATATCATAGAACAACTTTTATTTTAGGGGCCCACGCTTTGGTCTGAATCACGCATGCGTACTAACAAATAGTCTGATCTTGAATTCTGATTGAAATCGAATCGTTACAATCAAAATTTTCATCGCAAAATAAACTTTACTGCACACCACACTAAAACATGTATAGAAAAGATTCGAAATGATTCTATAACTTACCCCCCTAAATGACGGTCCTCCTACCCATACAATCTCTTATAATGTATTTTCACCAAAATCAGTCAGGTCGAGTTTCTTGGCAGCCAGCTGCAGGTATCGTATCTCAGCTTCTAGAGTAAGTACAAACACGGGATAAAGTGCGTTTTAAAGTTCATTTCAAATGCTACAACATGGTGAAAATGGAATATTGATAACTAATTCGTGTAATGAGCACTGATTACATGAACTTTAGTACTCTCTGAGCCGTCTGCTCTAGATTTAGCTGCCTTAAGTCAATATCTTTACAGTCAAAACTCAATAAGATCGCAAATTACGAAATATCTGATTTTCTGCATAGATAATGCCCTGTCCTACTTGTACAAATCTGCTAACTTTTGGAATTGCAAAGATTATCCAAGCCAAGATATCATAGAACAACTTTTATTTTAGGGGCCCACGCTTTGGTCTGAATCACGCATGCGTACTAACAAATAGTCTGATCTTGAATTCTGATTGAAATCGAATCGTTACAATCAAAATTTTCATCGCAAAATAAACTTTACTGCACACCACACTAAAACATGTATAGAAAAGATTCGAAATGATTCTATAACTTACCCCCCTAAATGACGGTCCTCCTGCCCATACAATCTCTTATAATGTATTTTCACCAAAATCAGTCAGGTCGAGTTTCTTGGCAGCCAGCTGCAGGTATCGTATCTCAGCTTCTAGAGTAAGTACAAACACGGGATAAAGTGCGTTTTAAAGTTCATTTCAAATGCTACAACATGGTGAAAATGGAATATTGATAACTAATTCGTGTAATGAGCACTGATTACATGAACTTTAGTACTCTCTGAGCCGTCTGCTCTAGATTTAGCTGCCTTAAGTCAATATCTTTACAGTCAAAACTCAATAAGATCGCAAATTACGAAATATCTGATTTTCTGCATAGATAATGCCCTGTCCTACTTGTACAAATCTGCTAACTTTTGGAATTGCAAAGATTATCCAAGCCAAGATATCATAGAACAACTTTTATTTTAGGGGCCCACGCTTTGGTCTGAATCACGCATGCGTACTAACAAATAGTCTGATCTTGAATTCTGATTGAAATCGAATCGTTACAATCAAAATTTTCATCGCAAAATAAACTTTACTGCACACCACACTAAAACATGTATAGAAAAGATTCGAAATGATTCTATAACTTACCCCCCTAAATGACGGTCCTCCTGCCCATACAATCTCTTATAATGTATTTTCACCAAAATCAGTCAGGTCGAGTTTCTTGGCAGCCAGCTGCAGGTATCGTATCTCAGCTTCTAGAGTAAGTACAAACACGGGATAAAGTGCGTTTTAAAGTTCATTTCAAATGCTACAACATGGTGAAAATGGAATATTGATAACTAATTCGTGTAATGAGCACTGATTACATGAACTTTAGTACTCTCTGAGCCGTCTGCTCTAGATTTAGCTGCCTTAAGTCAATATCTTTACAGTCAAAACTCAATAAGATCGCAAATTACGAAATATCTGATTTTCTGCATAGATAATGCCCTGTCCTACTTGTACAAATCTGCTAACTTTTGGAATTGCAAAGATTATCCAAGCCAAGATATCATAGAACAACTTTTATTTTAGGGGCCCACGCTTTGGTCTGAATCACGCATGCGTACTAACAAATAGTCTGATCTTGAATTCTGATTGAAATCGAATCGTTACAATCAAAATTTTCATCGCAAAATAAACTTTACTGCACACCACACTAAAACATGTATAGAAAAGATTCGAAATGATTCTATAACTTACCCCCCTAAATGACGGTCCTCCTGCCCATACAATCTCTTATAATGTATTTTCACCAAAATCAGTCAGGTCGAGTTTCTTGGCAGCCAGCTGCAGGTATCGTATCTCAGCTTCTAGAGTAAGTACAAACACGGGATAAAGTGCGTTTTAAAGTTCATTTCAAATGCTACAACATGGTGAAAATGGAATATTGATAACTAATTCGTGTAATGAGCACTGATTACATGAACTTTAGTACTCTCTGAGCCGTCTGCTCTAGATTTAGCTGCCTTAAGTCAATATCTTTACAGTCAAAACTCAATAAGATCGCAAATTACGAAATATCTGATTTTCTGCATAGATAATGCCCTGTCCTACTTGTACAAATCTGCTAACTTTTGGAATTGCAAAGATTATCCAAGCCAAGATATCATAGAACAACTTTTATTTTAGGGGCCCACGCTTTGGTCTGAATCACGCATGCGTACTAACAAATAGTCTGATCTTGAATTCTGATTGAAATCGAATCGTTACAATCAAAATTTTCATCGCAAAATAAACTTTACTGCACACCACACTAAAACATGTATAGAAAAGATTCGAAATGATTCTATAACTTACCCCCCTAAATGACGGTCCTCCTGCCCATACAATCTCTTATAATGTATTTTCACCAAAATCAGTCAGGTCGAGTTTCTTGGCAGCCAGCTGCAGGTATCGTATCTCAGCTTCTAGAGTAAGTACAAACACGGGATTAAGTGCGTTTTAAAGTTCATTTCAAATGCTACAACATGGTGAAAATGGAATATTGATAACTAATTCGTGTAATGAGCACTGATTACATGAACTTTAGTACTCTCTGAGCCGTCTGCTCTAGATTTAGCTGCCTTAAGTCAATATCTTTACAGTCAAAACTCAATAAGATCGCAAATTACGAAATATCTGATTTTCTGCATAGATAATGCCCTGTCCTACTTGTACAAATCTGCTAACTTTTGGAATTGCAAAGATTATCCAAGCCAAGATATCATAGAACAACTTTTATTTTAGGGGCCCACGCTTTGGTCTGAATCACGCATGCGTACTAACAAATAGTCTGATCTTGAATTCTGATTGAAATCGAATCGTTACAATCAAAATTTTCATCGCAAAATAAACTTTACTGCACACCACACTAAAACATGTATAGAAAAGATTCGAAATGATTCTATAACTTACCCCCCTAAATGACGGTCCTCCTGCCCATACAATCTCTTATAATGTATTTTCACCAAAATCAGTCAGGTCGAGTTTCTTGGCAGCCAGCTGCAGGTATCGTATCTCAGCTTCTAGAGTAAGTACAAACACGGGATAAAGTGCGTTTTAAAGTTCATTTCAAATGCTACAACATGGTGAAAATGGAATATTGATAACTAATTCGTGTAATGAGCACTGATTACATGAACTTTAGTACTCTCTGAGCCGTCTGCTCTAGATTTAGCTGCCTTAAGTCAATATCTTTACAGTCAAAACTCAATAAGATCGCAAATTACGAAATATCTGATTTTCTGCATAGATAATGCCCTGTCCTACTTGTACAAATCTGCTAACTTTTGGAATTGCAAAGATTATCCAAGCCAAGATATCATAGAACAACTTTTATTTTAGGGGCCCACGCTTTGGTCTGAATCACGCATGCGTACTAACAAATAGTCTGATCTTGAATTCTGATTGAAATCGAATCGTTACAATCAAAATTTTCATCGCAAAATAAACTTTACTGCACACCACACTAAAACATGTATAGAAAAGATTCGAAATGATTCTATAACTTACCCCCCTAAATGACGGTCCTCCTGCCCATACAATCTCTTATAATGTATTTTCACCAAAATCAGTCAGGTCGAGTTTCTTGGCAGCCAGCTGCAGGTATCGTATCTCAGCTTCTAGAGTAAGTACAAACACGGGATAAAGTGCGTTTTAAAGTTCATTTCAAATGCTACAACATGGTGAAAATGGAATATTGATAACTAATTCGTGTAATGAGCACTGATTACATGAACTTTAGTACTCTCTGAGCCGTCTGCTCTAGATTTAGCTGCCTTAAGTCAATATCTTTACAGTCAAAACTCAATAAGATCGCAAATTACGAAATATCTGATTTTCTGCATAGATAATGCCCTGTCCTACTTGTACAAATCTGCTAACTTTTGGAATTGCAAAGATTATCCAAGCCAAGATATCATAGAACAACTTTTATTTTAGGGGCCCACGCTTTGGTCTGAATCACGCATGCGTACTAACAAATAGTCTGATCTTGAATTCTGATTGAAATCGAATCGTTACAATCAAAATTTTCATCGCAAAATAAACTTTACTGCACACCACACTAAAACATGTATAGAAAAGATTCGAAATGATTCTATAACTTACCCCCCTAAATGACGGTCCTCCTGCCCATACAATCTCTTATAATGTATTTTCACCAAAATCAGTCAGGTCGAGTTTCTTGGCAGCCAGCTGCAGGTATCGTATCTCAGCTTCTAGAGTAAGTACAAACACGGGATAAAGTGCGTTTTAAAGTTCATTTCAAATGCTACAACATGGTGAAAATGGAATATTGATAACTAATTCGTGTAATGAGCACTGATTACATGAACTTTAGTACTCTCTGAGCCGTCTGCTCTAGATTTAGCTGCCTTAAGTCAATATCTTTACAGTCAAAACTCAATAAGATCGCAAATTACGAAATATCTGATTTTCTGCATAGATAATGCCCTGTCCTACTTGTACAAATCTGCTAACTTTTGGAATTGCAAAGATTATCCAAGCCAAGATATCATAGAACAACTTTTATTTTAGGGGCCCACGCTTTGGTCTGAATCACGCATGCGTACTAAAAAATAGTCTGATCTTGAATTCTGATTGAAATCGAATCGTTACAATCAAAATTTTCATCGCAAAATAAACTTTACTGCACACCACACTAAAACATGTATAGAAAAGATTCGAAATGATTCTATAACTTACCCCCCTAAATGACGGTCCTCCTGCCCATACAATCTCTTATAATGTATTTTCACCAAAATCAGTCAGGTCGAGTTTCTTGGCAGCCAGCTGCAGGTATCGTATCTCAGCTTCTAGAGTAAGTACAAACACGGGATAAAGTGCGTTTTAAAGTTCATTTCAAATGCTACAACATGGTGAAAATGGAATATTGATAACTAATTCGTGTAATGAGCACTGATTACATGAACTTTAGTACTCTCTGAGCCGTCTGCTCTAGATTTAGCTGCCTTAAGTCAATATCTTTACAGTCAAAACTCAATAAGATCGCAAATTACGAAATATCTGATTTTCTGCATAGATAATGCCCTGTCCTACTTGTACAAATCTGCTAACTTTTGGAATTGCAAAGATTATCCAAGCCAAGATATCATAGAACAACTTTTATTTTAGGGGCCCACGCTTTGGTCTGAATCACGCATGCGTACTAACAAATAGTCTGATCTTGAATTCTGATTGAAATCGAATCGTTACAATCAAAATTTTCATCGCAAAATAAACTTTACTGCACACCACACTAAAACATGTATAGAAAAGATTCGAAATGATTCTATAACTTACCCCCCTAAATGACGGTCCTCCTGCCCATACAATCTCTTATAATGTATTTTCACCAAAATCAGTCAGGTCGAGTTTCTTGGCAGCCAGCTGCAGGTATCGTATCTCAGCTTCTAGAGTAAGTACAAACACGGGATGAAGTGCGTTTTAAAGTTCATTTCAAATGCTACAACATGGTGAAAATGAAATATTGATAACTAATTCGTGTAATGAGCACTGATTACATGAACTTTAGTACTCTCTGAGTCGTCTGCTCTAGATTTAGCTGCCTTAAGTCAATATCTTTACAGTCAAAACTCAATAAGATCGCAAATTACGAAATATCTGATTTTCTGCATAGATAATGCCCTGTCCTACTTGTACAAATCTGCTAACTTTTGGAATTGCAAAGATTATCCAAGCCAAGATATCATAGAACAACTTTTATTTTAGGGGCCCACGCTTTGGTCTGAATCACGCATGCGTACTAACAAATAGTCTGATCTTGAATTCTGATTGAAATCGAATCGTTACAATCAAAATTTTCATCGCAAAATAAACTTTACTGCACACCACACTAAAACATGTATAGAAAAGATTCGAAATGATTCTATAACTTACCCCCCTAAATGACGGTCCTCCTGCCCATACAATCTCTTATAATGTATTTTCACCAAAATCAGTCAGGTCGAGTTTCTTGGCAGCCAGCTGCAGGTATCGTATCTCAGCTTCTAGAGTAAGTACAAACACGGGATAAAGTGCGTTTTAAAGTTCATTTCAAATGCTACAACATGGTGAAAATGGAATATTGATAACTAATTCGTGTAATGAGCACTGATTACATGAACTTTAGTACTCTCTGAGCCGTCTGCTCTAGATTTAGCTGCCTTAAGTCAATATCTTTACAGTCAAAACTCAATAAGATCGCAAATTACGAAATATCTGATTTTCTGCATAGATAATGCCCTGTCCTACTTGTACAAATCTGCTAACTTTTGGAATTTCAAAGATTATCCAAGCCAAGATATCATAGAACAACTTTTATTTTAGGGGCCCACGCTTTGGTCTGAATCACGCATGCGTACTAACAAATAGTCTGATCTTGAATTCTGATTGAAATCGAATCGTTACAATCAAAATTTTCATCGCAAAATAAACTTTACTGCACACCACACTAAAACATGTATAGAAAAGATTCGAAATGATTCTATAACTTACCCCCCTAAATGACGGTCCTCCTGCCCATACAATCTCTTATAATGTATTTTCACCAAAATCAGTCAGGTCGAGTTTCTTGGCAGCCAGCTGCAGGTATCGTATCTCAGCTTCTAGAGTAAGTACAAACACGGGATAAAGTGCGTTTTAAAGTTCATTTCAAATGCTACAACATGGTGAAAATGGAATATTGATAACTAATTCGTGTAATGAGCACTGATTACATGAACTTTAGTACTCTCTGAGCCGTCTGCTCTAGATTTAGCTGCCTTAAGTCAATATCTTTACAGTCAAAACTCAATAAGATCGCAAATTACGAAATATCTGATTTTCTGCATAGATAATGCCCTGTCCTACTTGTACAAATCTGCTAACTTTTGGAATTGCAAAGATTATCCAAGCCAAGATATCATAGAACAACTTTTATTTTAGGGGCCCACGCTTTGGTCTGAATCACGCATGCGTACTAACAAATAGTCTGATCTTGAATTCTGATTGAAATCGAATCGTTACAATCAAAATTTTCATCGCAAAATAAACTTTACTGCACACCACACTAAAACATGTATAGAAAAGATTCGAAATGATTCTATAACTTACCCCCCTAAATGACGGTCCTCCTGCCCATACAATCTCTTATAATGTATTTTCACCAAAATCAGTCAGGTCGAGTTTCTTGGCAGCCAGCTGCAAGTATCGTATCTCAGCTTCTAGAGTAAGTACAAACACGGGATAAAGTGCGTTTTAAAGTTCATTTCAAATGCTACAACATGGTGAAAATGGAATATTGATAACTAATTCGTGTAATGAGCACTGATTACATGAACTTTAGTACTCTCTGAGCCGTCTGCTCTAGATTTAGCTGCCTTAAGTCAATATCTTTACAGTCAAAACTCAATAAGATCGCAAATTACGAAATATCTGATTTTCTGCATAGATAATGCCCTGTCCTACTTGTACAAATCTGCTAACTTTTGGAATTGCAAAGATTATCCAAGCCAAGATATCATAGAACAACTTTTATTTTAGGGGCCCACGCTTTGGTCTGAATCACGCATGCGTACTAACAAATAGTCTGATCTTGAATTCTGATTGAAATCGAATCGTTACAATCAAAATTTTCATCGCAAAATAAACTTTACTGCACACCACACTAAAACATGTATAGAAAAGATTCGAAATGATTCTATAACTTACCCCCCTAAATGACGGTCCTCCTACCCATACAATCTCTTATAATGTATTTTCACCAAAATCAGTCAGGTCGAGTTTCTTGGCAGCCAGCTGCAGGTATCGTATCTCAGCTTCTAGAGTAAGTACAAACACGGGATAAAGTGCGTTTTAAAGTTCATTTCAAATGCTACAACATGGTGAAAATGGAATATTGATAACTAATTCGTGTAATGAGCACTGATTACATGAACTTTAGTACTCTCTGAGCCGTCTGCTCTAGATTTAGCTGCCTTAAGTCAATATCTTTACAGTCAAAACTCAATAAGATCGCAAATTACGAAATATCTGATTTTCTGCATAGATAATGCCCTGTCCTACTTGTACAAATCTGCTAACTTTTGGAATTGCAAAGATTATCCAAGCCAAGATATCATAGAACAACTTTTATTTTAGGGGCCCACGCTTTGGTCTGAATCACGCATGCGTACTAACAAATAGTCTGATCTTGAATTCTGATTGAAATCGAATCGTTACAATCAAAATTTTCATCGCAAAATAAACTTTACTGCACACCACACTAAAACATGTATAGAAAAGATTCGAAATGATTCTATAACTTACCCCCCTAAATGACGGTCCTCCTGCCCATACAATCTCTTATAATGTATTTTCACCAAAATCAGTCAGGTCGAGTTTCTTGGCAGCCAGCTGCAGGTATCGTATCTCAGCTTCTAGAGTAAGTACAAACACGGGATAAAGTGCGTTTTAAAGTTCATTTCAAATGCTACAACATGGTGAAAATGGAATATTGATAACTAATTCGTGTAATGAGCACTGATTACATGAACTTTAGTACTCTCTGAGCCGTCTGCTCTAGATTTAGCTGCCTTAAGTCAATATCTTTACAGTCAAAACTCAATAAGATCGCAAATTACGAAATATCTGATTTTCTGCATAGATAATGCCCTGTCCTACTTGTACAAATCTGCTAACTTTTGGAATTGCAAAGATTATCCAAGCCAAGATATCATAGAACAACTTTTATTTTAGGGGCCCACGCTTTGGTCTGAATCACGCATGCGTACTAACAAATAGTCTGATCTTGAATTCTGATTGAAATCGAATCGTTACAATCAAAATTTTCATCGCAAAATAAACTTTACTGCACACCACACTAAAACATGTATAGAAAAGATTCGAAATGATTCTATAACTTACCCCCCTAAATGACGGTCCTCCTGCCCATACAATCTCTTATAATGTATTTTCACCAAAATCAGTCAGGTCGAGTTTCTTGGCAGCCAGCTGCAGGTATCGTATCTCAGCTTCTAGAGTAAGTACAAACACGGGATAAAGTGCGTTTTAAAGTTCATTTCAAATGCTACAACATGGTGAAAATGGAATATTGATAACTAATTCGTGTAATGAGCACTGATTACATGAACTTTAGTACTCTCTGAGCCGTCTGCTCTAGATTTAGCTGCCTTAAGTCAATATCTTTACAGTCAAAACTCAATAAGATCGCAAATTACGAAATATCTGATTTTCTGCATAGATAATGCCCTGTCCTACTTGTACAAATCTGCTAACTTTTGGAATTGCAAAGATTATCCAAGCCAAGATATCATAGAACAACTTTTATTTTAGGGGCCCACGCTTTGGTCTGAATCACGCATGCGTACTAACAAATAGTCTGATCTTGAATTCTGATTGAAATCGAATCGTTACAATCAAAATTTTCATCGCAAAATAAACTTTACTGCACACCACACTAAAACATGTATAGAAAAGATTCGAAATGATTCTATAACTTACCCCCCTAAATGACGGTCCTCCTGCCCATACAATCTCTTATAATGTATTTTCACCAAAATCAGTCAGGTCGAGTTTCTTGGCAGCCAGCTGCAGGTATCGTATCTCAGCTTCTAGAGTAAGTACAAACACGGGATAAAGTGCGTTTTAAAGTTCATTTCAAATGCTACAACATGGTGAAAATGGAATATTGATAACTAATTCGTGTAATGAGCACTGATTACATGAACTTTAGTACTCTCTGAGCCGTCTGCTCTAGATTTAGCTGCCTTAAGTCAATATCTTTACAGTCAAAACTCAATAAGATCGCAAATTACGAAATATCTGATTTTCTGCATAGATAATGCCCTGTCCTACTTGTACAAATCTGCTAACTTTTGGAATTGCAAAGATTATCCAAGCCAAGATATCATAGAACAACTTTTATTTTAGGGGCCCACGCTTTGGTCTGAATCACGCATGCGTACTAACAAATAGTCTGATCTTGAATTCTGATTGAAATCGAATCGTTACAATCAAAATTTTCATCGCAAAATAAACTTTACTGCACACCACACTAAAACATGTATAGAAAAGATTCGAAATGATTCTATAACTTACCCCCCTAAATGACGGTCCTCCTGCCCATACAATCTCTTATAATGTATTTTCACCAAAATCAGTCAGGTCGAGTTTCTTGGCAGCCAGCTGCAGGTATCGTATCTCAGCTTCTAGAGTAAGTACAAACACGGGATAAAGTGCGTTTTAAAGTTCATTTCAAATGCTACAACATGGTGAAAATGGAATATTGATAACTAATTCGTGTAATGAGCACTGATTACATGAACTTTAGTACTCTCTGAGCCGTCTGCTCTAGATTTAGCTGCCTTAAGTCAATATCTTTACAGTTGTTTTACAGTTGCGCAGTTGGTGTGATTTGATTGGTTTATACCTGCCCTAAACAATCGAACAATAAGTATTGACAAAGAACGCCTTACCAGGGGAATACAGTGCATTTTTTCGTACCCTTTTCTGTTGACCGTTTTTGGCCGCTGTAGGAAAAAATTGGCCATTTCCGGTTGGCCACTTTTGTTCGCTTTAGTAGTGGAAGGGTTTTTTTACTTTATTTAACATTTCTTTATACACGGTTAAAAATCATCAGGTAATACTAATATTTAATATTTAAAAATTAATACTAATAAACTACTAATAAACAGTCCATTGTAAATACTAATTAATAAAAATTTGAAGTAGTAATTCTTAATTAAATATTAAACTAATCCTGTTTTCCATGAATGCCGTGTCTAACTTTACTTTTAAATTGATTAAAGGATTTTATCATCCTGAGATTGCAGGGTAGGCTGTTCCAGAGAATTGCACCACTGTAACTAAAGCTATTTTTCATATAGTTAGTTCGTGGATAAGGTACAACCAGTTTGTTTTCGGAATCCCTTAAAGAATAGCGCATTCCACTACGTTTTAGAAATTTAGATGATAGGTATTCAGGAACCAAGCCATTTAAAGATTTATATACCATTAAGGCTTTCTGAATTTGACGCTGGGTACACAAATCTTTCCAACCCAGTTGTCGTATCAGACCTTTGGCGTCAGTATCATAACTAGAAAAAGTTAACACGCGAGCAGCGCGGTTCTGAAGCTTTTGTAGCCTGTCCGACAAAGTTTTACCGCAATTACCCCAGACAAGATTGCAGTAGTCAAAATGAGGTTGAATTTGAGCACTGTATATATAAAGCAGTGTAGCTGGTGGAACAAAAGGTCTAACTCGTTTTATGGCCGACCAATCCCAGATGCAATCTTTTTAGACAATTTATCAATATGGGTTTGCCAAGTTAGGTTTTCGTCGATCAACACACCGAGCGATTTGACTGAGGAGACACGGTTTATTGGAACATTATTAATTGAGAGCTCAAGTGTATCTGGAAGGGTACTCAATCTTTGTCTAGAACCAATCAACATAAATTCAGTTTTAGTCGCGTTTAAAGTAAGTTTGTTAGAAGTAAGCCATTTGTTTAAATTACTTAGTTCATGATTTAGATTAGACTGTATAGAGCTCAAATCCGCTCCCGCATATGTGATGTGGGTGTCATCAGCATACATCCGAGACTGATATGATAATAAGCAGTTGGGCAAGTCGTTAATGTAAATAAGAAATAATAGGGGACCTAGGATTGTTCCTTGAGGTACCCCACATTTTAGCGAACAGGTTTCAGAAAGAGAACCATTAACAAGACATCGTTGTGTACGGCTAGTTAAATATGAGTTAAACCAGGCAAGAGCTATTCCTTGAACTCCGTAAAGGTTCATTTTAGTTAAAAGAATTTCATGATCAACGGTGTCGAACGCTTTTTTTTAAATCGAGAAAAACTACGGCATTAACATTTCCGCGATCGATATTAAGCGCCCAACTATCGGTAGCTTCTAATAGAGCAGTAACAGTTGAATGCAATGAGCGAAAGCCCGACTGTTGCTCAGAAATTACGTCCTCTTTAGTTAGAAAGCTATTTAGCTGGTCATACACGATCCTCTCGAATACCTTAGCAATTACTGGAATGACTGAAATTGGTCGATAATTATTTAGATCAGATCGCTCACCCTGCTTAAACAATGGAGTAACTCTAGCACATTTCCAATCGTCAGGAAATGTACCAGAAATCAACGACTTGTTAAAGAGGTCAGATAAAGAGACCGAAATAAGATCAGCACATTCACGGATTAATCTAGCAGAAATGTGATCAAGACCTGTTGCTTTAGATCTAGATAATTTGTTTAGATGAGAAAAAACAATATTACTGCTAGTTGGACAGAAATGGAATGTTTTGTTGTTACAAGTGATAAAGTTAGTGTAGCTCGAATCATCATTTTGACCTATTGGAGGTATTTCATTGGCAAGTCTGGGCCCGATTGTTGAAAAATGGTCATTAAAAGTATCTGAAATTTCACTAGAATTATTGATTATAACGTCATTTACTTTTAGCTCTTTCACAGTCTCATTGCTTTAACGCCGAGATGTAAGTTCATTAATCGTTTGCCAAGTTTTCTTAGAGTTGCCCTCAAAATGCATAAAAGCTTTCGAAAAATAAGATGCCTTAGCAGTTTTGATCCTATTATTTATTGAGTTTCGCAGCTTTTTATACTTTGCCCAATCGCATGGATCATTTGACTTAACAGCTTTTCTCTTGGCAGCGTCACAATCGCGCATACCTATCTTCAAGTCTGAGTTGACCCAGGGTGCCTTATGTGATCTTATACGTTTAGTTCTAAATGGAGCAGGAATGTTGACAATGGTCAGAAATTTTGCTTTCCAGTCAGCCCACAAAATATTTGGATCATCAGAATTACAGCTCCAGTCTTGTTGATAGATATCGTTGCGAAATTTTCCACGATTAAAGTTTTGAAAATTTCTGTAAGATATGGTAGAATGCCCCTTTGATGGGAAATCAGGAGATAGTTTACGATAAACATAAATAAGGCTATGATCACTGATGCCAATATGACAGACATCGGAACAGACTACCCTGTCAACATAGTTCGTATAGATTAAGTCAATTAATGTTGATGAGAATTCAGTTATACGGGTCGGTTCACTGATGAGTTGTTGGAGCCCATATAAATCAGATATTTCACATAAACGACGAGTATTCGTATCATAATAGGGAGAGGCCAAAATGCAGTTAAAATCGCCTACTAAGTAATATTCAAAGCCAAGAGAGTCTAATTTACCGACTAGAAATACGACTCCCGCAAAACCTCGCGAAGCTAGTTTTTAAAGAACTCATGATGGTTTTTCCCATGAGGGATAGAACCCCAATGTATGTAACTATTTACTTATTATATCATTATCACTTTTTTTACTTTCTCAGTTCTTATAATTATTATCATGATTATTATTGTATTATTACCATTATTATTATTATTATTGCTGGTATTGATATTATTATCATTGTTATTTTTTTTATGTTTAACATAATATACTGTTATGGGGTGGGGGTGTATGTCCTAATCTGGGTAAAAGTATTGTTCCTCTAGTACAACAAGCAATACAGTTTTCTTCTGAATAGGGTTTGTATCAGTTGTGGTAAAAATTACTCATCTCTGAACAATACCATTTCTTTGTTTTGGCTTAGAATCTAGTCATGGTTGCCACAGCCACAGGATCTTGAAATTCCCTTACTTTTCCCTGACAAATGTAAAATTTCCCTTACCAACTAAATAAGAAAACTCACAAATTAGTCCTGGTAATGGCCTCCAACCTCACCTCACAGCCAACCTCTCCACCCATTTATTTAATATGCTCAGAAAGTCACATACAGTGCTTATGGATTGATAGTTTCTTAAGGTAACAAAGTCATGGAAAAAGGATTGATTTTCTAGGCAATCCAAAATCAGCTTGTCATTCAATTCTACCACTCCAACACATTTCATGTTAATTCTTAATTACACCAAATCATAGCTGAATTGGCAATAAATAAATTAGAACTCTTAAATTTCCCTTTTCCCTGACTTCTGTCAAAGACTTAAACTTTCCCTTACTCGAAATGAAATCCCTGACTTTTCCCTTGCTTGAAGAATTTTTTCCCTCACCATTTCCTGACCTGTAGCAATCATGCTAGTGCAGTCATTTGTCCATACAGTTAGTGTGGAAAATCATGATTGCAAGCATAGGGCATTTAGGAAACTTCAAAGACTTGTTATTACATACAGCACCCTTGCAATGAATATATAAGAAAGATCGCGAAAATTTTGGCATTACAAACTTTAGTCTTCCCAATGTAAAAGGTCAACTGTATATTGCAGTTGTTGTTAAATATTTGACATCATAAAAATGAATTAAACAGCATTAAGGAAAAAGGTTAAGATGTTATGTCTAATTTTCCAAAGTAGGGCTTAAATTAATTTTTCATTTGTGGGAAAAGTGTGGGGGCTAAGAAAGTAATTCCCAGGGATACCTGGAACTCAAAGGTAAAAATCCATTTACAAAAGGCTATGGAACTTGTCAGTCCCAACGAAACCTTTTAATTACTTAATACATATATGTAGCAAAGATATATAGCAAAGAGAAATACTACTCAGAAGTCAGTAAAAAATACGATCTGCTTTATTTTCAAAGAATTGCACTCTGATCACTGATAATATTGCAGAACCAGTCACTAACTGTTAAGAATTTTTTCTGTTGAAAATGCTGAACATCACTGCTACAACAGACAAATCTACAGTATATTTTCACTGTTGCAATGATATCAGATCACATAATTATAAATAATTGCTATCACAACTGCAGTCTCTGTGTTGGGAATTTCTTCAAAATGGATAGCTATCGTTTCAGTACGAAAAATACCTACTTGCATTGTCATTGCTGTATTGAGACTACGTGACTGTAATCTTTCATTTCTTTGCGGTTGGCCTCTGTTTCCCCTTTCCTGGCACTTTTTTTCACGACGATATGGCAATCTGTTTTGTCGTTCGTCTTCTGATTCTGTCTGTATGTTGTTGCCATAATTTTCCTTAAATTCTGAATGCTGTATAGCTAAAACGAGTCTTTGTTTCTATCGATAACAAATTCAATTTCCAATCTAACTTGCTTGTATTCCTGGTCGTTTTCCTTGCTGTTTCCTTTGCCTTTTTTGAGCGAGCAGTTGTTGTCTTTGCTGCGATGCCTCTTACTATATTATCGTCCCTTAACCGTCGTTTTTCAATCTCTGCTTTGAGTCACCGCTTCCCGTGTGCTGATTTTTGCGCCATTCAAACTTACTCATCGACGATCTCTCGCCACTCTTACTTGTGCATCTCGGAGATCTTCTTGCTAGGATGTACTTCCAGGATTAGAAAAATCGGTTTCCACAAAATTCACATTATTTTCAAAACATCATTCACGGAATTCCTAATGGCGGAAATTCATATGAAGTAATGTTGCCAGGTAACCTGGCCTGCGAACGGACACCTTTAAAATATATATATATATATATATATATATATATATATATATATACATATATAAAAACTCTCGGCTCGAATTACTCGGGCTTGCGAGCCAGGTGGTCTGACCGAAGGCGACACGATTAGTAACCTCGCTACGCTCGGCCTTCGGCCTCGCTTCGCGAGGAATAAAACATTGATTCATAATTCCTCGAGAAGCGAGGCCGAAGGCCGAGCGTAGCGAGGTTACTAATCGTGTCGCCTTCGGTCAGACCACGTGGCTCGCAAGCCCGAGTAAATCGAGCCGAGAGTTTTTATATATGTATATATATATATATATATATATATATATATATATATATATATATTTTAAAGGTGTCCGTTCGCAGGCGTGGTTACCAGGCCACAGTAGCGCATTTGACAAATTGCTGAATTTCCGCCATTGCGTATTCGGTGATGCCTTTTTGAAAATAATGTAAATTTTGTGGAAACCGATTTCACTCGTCCTGGAAGTACATCCCAGCAAGAAGATCTCCGAGATATACAAGAAAAAGCAGCAAGAAATCGTAGTCGAGTAAGTTCGAATACCGTGAAAATCAACACTAGGAAAGCACGACTCAAAGCACAGCCAGAGATACGACGGTATGGAGAATTACAACAGACATCCCAGCAAAGACAGCAACTGCTCGCCCCAAAAAAGGCAAACGAAACAGCAGGGAAAAGGACCAGGAATTCAACCAAGTTAATTTTGAAATTGAATGTGTTATTGATAGAAATACAGGACATGAGCGAACGATTACATAACGAAATATACTGGCGAACTAAATTTAGCAAAACGACTTCGAAGGGAAACCGAGGAGGAACGACTTCAACGATTAGAGATGTCTCTTGAAAACAATTCTATTATTCTAAAAACGGAATCGGAAGACGAGCAACATATTGCAGGAGAATGTATGAAGGTATTTTTCGTAATAAAACGATAGCCTTTCCATTTTGAAGAAAATCCCAACACAGAAAGTTGCAGTTGTGATAGCAATCATTTATAACTATGTGATCTGATATCATTGCAACAGTGAAAATATTGTTAATCATCTTGATCTAGCAGTTATGTTAAGCATATTCAACAGAATAGATGCCCAGTGTCACTAAGTACTGTATTCTCTGATTGAAAGGTTTCAGTAATAGTGTGTGGGGACAGACAAGTTTCATAGCGTTTTTACAATGGGTCAGTTTTACCTTACAGTTATATGAGCCCTTGATAAAATTGCTATCTAGGACCCCTGCCCCTTTCCCACAAACGAAAAGTTAATTTAAGCCCTAATTTGCAAAATTATACATAACATATTAACTTTGTTGCTTACTACTGTTCATTTTTATGATATCAAATACCAATATTTAATAACAACCACAACATACAGTTCACCTTTTACACTGGAAAAACTATAAAGAAGAAACTAAAGTATGTAATGCCAAAACGTTTATGATCTTTCTCATATATTCATTGCAAGTGTGCTGTATATAGTAACATATTGTTTCAAGTTTCAGAAATGCCCAATGCTTTCAATCATGATTTTCCACACTAACTTTATGGACAAATGACTGCACTAGATTCTAAGCCTTAAAGAAGAAATGACATTCTTTAGAGCTGTTTTGATTACCACCACCTCTGATGGAAAGCCTATCAAGAGGATTTTTGTATTGCTTGTAGTAGTAGAGGAACAATACTTTTACCCAGATAAGGACATACATTCCATCCCATAACAATATACATTAAGAAAAACATAAAAACATATAACAATAATAATAAAAATATCAATAACAGTAATTAATAATAATAATAATAATACTGATAATAATATAATAATAGTGCTTCTCGTTACTATATGTCATTGGTTACAGTTCAATACCTCGAGCTGCTTTGACTTTTTTTATGAAATACCTTACTATTAAATCTTTCTTCTGCAGTTGTTATAATTGAAATTTTCATATATTCAAAATCATATACTATTCTTTAGTTGGGTATGGATATTTTGGCTGTTTCTGTAAAAGCACAATTAAACTTTCATGTGGTATATACTATTGACTGCTTGATGTTGATTTTGCATTAATTTTTTTACAGGAGTATGTAGTGCAGCCATTTTTTTCAACACATGAAGATTTCAATAACTCTTTCTTACATTGTTTTTATGATTACCTAAAAAAAGTACAGCCACATACTATACAGTAGGCACTCTCTATTACCAAACCTTTATTCAAAGTTTTTGTAGAATCCAATAATTTTACCCTCAATTTTTTTATGTAATGACATTGTATCTCTAACTTCTGTTGATATGGCATCTCTTTTGAGGGAAGAGGAATTTTTCTATCTACCACTGGGACTACCATTCCAACTGAAGAGAGTAAACAAATTGAAACGTGCACTATTCACTAGGAATGAAATAATGACTGCAGTAGACAATAAAATATCTAATCAGAAGACTCTTCTTACAACGAATCTCATGCAATGATAAGAAATTATTGAGCATAAACAAAAAATAATTGGAGCATTCAACTCATCCTTGGTGTAAGAATATATTGCTTTTAAAAGTGATGTACAACAAAGCGGACAAAGCAGTAAAGACTAAGAAAATAAAACTAAAATAAAAAACAGGTTTTTACGCCGTGGTAAACACAAGCACTAATATCAGTTCTTCAAGATTTCACTTGCAAAAGATTGACAATAATTTTCAATTTGTTTTAAGTGAATATTATTGTCATACTAGTCCGTGTAAGGATAACAGATAATGTTACTTCTATTCCTTCTGGTGCAATCTCAGTGGCAGTGAAAGAGCTAAATGAAGTTAACTTTTTAAGCACTGTGTTGAGCGGTATACTGATCATGTCATTTGCACAGGGTGTCAATAATTGTGTACCAAACAAAGCATAACGAATATAGTAATGGGGATTAGGATAATAGCTAAAGGCATTGTGACTTCTTCAAAAACTAGCTTCGCGAGGTTTTGCGGGAGTCGTATTTCTAGTACGAAAATAACTCTATCGAGGAACAAGGAGGTCTGTACCAAGTGATTACAAAAAATGGCTTTGAATTGGGTTTACGAATTTCTAGACATAAATTTTCAAGGTTAACTACATTCAAGTCAGAACGAACCACGAAATTAATCGAAGTTCTTAAATAGAAGCACACACCTCCGCCATTTCTATCTCTATCACGACGAATAAGTTCATAGCCTGGAATATGGAGCTCACAACATTTGATAGATTCATCAAGTTTGGTTTCGTTAAGTGAAAGAATATCTATAGAACTAGAAATACGACTCCCGCAAAACCTCGCGAAGCTAGTTTTTAAAGAACTTGTGGCTCATGGTGGTTTTTCCCATGAGGGATAGAACCCCAATTTATGGTACTTATTGTTATATCATTATCACTTTTTTTACTTTCTCAGTTCTTGTAATTATTATTATGACTATTATTGTATTATTACCATTATTATTATTATTATTATTGCTGGTATTGATATTATTATTATCGTTATTTTTTTTTGTTTCACATAATATACTGTTATGGGGTGGGGGTGTATGTCCTAATCTGGGTAAAGGTATTGTTCCTCAACTACTACAAGCAATACAGTTTTCTTCTGAATAGGGTTTGTATCAGTTGTGGTAAAAATTACTCATCTCTGAACAATACCATTTCTTCTTTTCGGCTTAGAATTTAGTCATGGTTGCCACAGCCACAGGATCTTGAAATTCCCTTACTTTTCCCTGACAAATGTAAAATTCCCTTACCAACGAAATAAGAAAATTCACAAATTAGTCCTGGTAATGGCCTTCAACCTCACCTCACAGCCAACCTCTCCACCCATCTATTTAATATGCTTTCAGAAAGTCACATACAGTGCTTATGGATTGATAGTTTCTTAAAGTAACAAAGTCATGGAAAAAGGATTGATTATTTAGGCAATCCAAAATCAGCTTGTCATTTAATTCTACCACTCCAACACATTTCATGTCACATTCTCAATTACACCAAACCATAGCTGCATTGGCAATAAATAAATTAGAACTCTTAAATTTCCCTGACTTCTCTCAAAGACTTAAACTTTCTCTTACTGGAAATGAAATTCCCTGACTTTTCCCTTGCTTGAAGAATTTTTTCCCTGACCATTTCCTGACCTGCAGCAATCATGCTAGTGCAGTCATTTGTCCATACAGTTAGTGTGGAAAATCATGATTGAAAGCATAGGGCATTTAGGAGACTTCAAAGACTTGTTATTACATACAGCAACCTCGGAATGAATACATAAGAAAGATCATAAACGTTTTGGCATTACAAACCGTTTAGTTTCTCCTTTGTAGAGTTTTTTTAATGTAGAATGTCAACTGTATATTGTAGTTGTTATTAAATATTTGCATTTGACATCATAAAAATGAATTAGTTCATACAGTTAGTGTGGAAAATCATGATTGAAAGCACAGGGCTTTTAGGAAACTTTAAAGACTTGTTATTACATACAGCACCCTTGCAATGAATATATAAGAAAGATCGCGAAAATTTTGGCATTACAAACTTTAGTCTTCCCAATGTAAAAGGTCAACTGTATATTGCAGTTGTTGTTAAATATTTGACATCATAAAAATGAATTAAACAGCATTAAGGAAAAAGGTTAAGATGTTATGCCTAATTTTGCAAAGTAGGGCCTAAAGGAATTTTTCATTTGTGAGAAAAATGTGGGGGTTAACAGAGTTTTTCCCAGGGATACCTGGAACTCAAAGGTAAAAATCCATTTACAAAAGGCTATGGAACTTGTCAGTACCAACAAAACCTTTTAATTACTTAATACATACGGTATATGTAGCAAAGATATATAGCAAAGAGAAATACTACTCAGCGAAAAGCGACTTCCAAAATCATCTTGAAACTCTGACGTGTGCACGTTTTACACCGGGCATACTGACTCAACACTACGCGTGGCTACAATTATCATAAATGATCGGAGATTGATGTTATAAAAGGGGGATGCTGGCACATTTTCATTACGATTTCATTACGATTTTATTTCAATTGAAATAAGCCGATACAAAGCTGTTATTGACCTGGGTACTAAGCCGTTACAAAGCTGTTATTGACCTGGGTACTAAGCCGATACAAAGCTGTTATTGACCTGGATACTAAGCCGATACAAAGCTGTTATTAACCTGGGTACTAAGCCGATACTAAGCCGATACAAAGCTGTTATTGACCTGGATACTAAGCCGATACAAAGCCTATGTGAAATCGGCGCGGAGCTGGCTCCTGGCACATTTTAGTGTGTTTTGATTTTATTTTGTGAAACCGATACCAAGGCTATGTGAAACCTCCATAAAATCTGATACAGGGACCTGGCACATTTTTAAAAAATGATTTTTAAAAGAAATAAAATACTCATTTAAAAAGAAGAATTAATATACAAAATGGAACAACAATTACGAAGATTAAATGTATTGCAATTAAAAACTTTAGTTAGATGGTATAATATTCGAGGCCGATCTGGGTTTAATAAAAGGGAACTTATTGGCGCATTGATTAATATACCCGAAATAACTAATAATATTCAAGAAATAACTAATAATATTGCAGGAATTGTTGGGGAGCTACGTAATACACCAATGAGGCCAATAAACCAACCAAATTTACCTCTTCCAATTCCGAATATTGTACCCCCACAAATAAGACCAGCAAACCGGCCAAATTTACCACCTTTAACTATTCCTCAACCAATGCCTGGCACACCACCCGGGTCACCAGATAGATTTAGACCGGGAACGCCTCCAGGCCCACCCCCACAAAATATTAATAAACCCAAACCGAAAAATACAAAAACAAAACAAACTCCTTTTTTAGGAAATGTATTAAACAAGTTTTGGAATTTTGTAAAACCATATATTCCTAAAAAAGTAAAAAATAAAGCAGAAGAATTAGCTAAAAATTTTATAGAAAGATATAAAAAAGTAAATGAAACCCGGTCAGGGAAAAATAAACCCAAAGAAATAAAACCACCACCTAAAAGAGATTATGAGAAGGAAGGTGCAAGACCAAAAATATTAAAAAGAAATAAGGAAAAAGAAATTGTGGAAGATTTTACACCAAGGGAATATGAATCAGCTATTAATGGTAATTATATAAGCTATAGGATTGAAGGAAATGAAAAGAATGATGAAAAGACATTCTTACATAAAATAAAACCAAAAGTTATAGAACTAATTAAACAGAGAGTTAAATCAAAAAAATCATTAAAGACTAAATTTATATTTTCATGCAGATTCAAAAAGAAATTATTTGATAATTTAGACAAAATATATAAATACTGCGATGGTAACTTTCCTTCTGAAAAATCAGAAATTGTTCTTGAATCAACAGATTTATCAGAATTATTTGATAGATTAACAAATGAACAACTTAGATTATTTGATGAATTTTTAAAAAAGGAATCTGGTTGGAAATTAGAACGCGTACTATTCTTTGACATTTTCATAGATCGTTTTGTTCCACTTTTAGGTGGATCTTATATCCCACTACCGCAAGAATTGTTAAACAGGAATGCACTTATTAACCTCAAGAATTATGATGAAGAATGTTTAAAGTGGGCTATAACACGAGCTGTATATCCAACCGATAAAAATCCACAAAGAATAACTAAAGAATTGATAGAACAATCTAAGAATTTTAATTGGGATGAAATTAATTTTCCAAGTGCAATACAAGATGTTGTTAATTTTGAAAACCAAAATGATTATGATATTGCTATATATGGATATGATGAGAAAATAGGGGTATATCCTATAAAAAGAAGTAGTAAACGAGGATTTAAATTGATTAGATTACTTTTATTAACAGAAGAAACAAATGAAGAAAATAAAGATGAAGAACCAAATAAACACTTTGTTTTAATAAAGAATATTAGTGCGCTTATACGTAAGCAAGTTACTAAACGTAAATGTAAGTTGTACTTTTGTGATAATTGTTTGCATCATTTTCACTTAAAAAGATCATTAGAAAAACACGAAGCATATTGTTATTTATACAATGAAGCAAGGATTGATATGCTAAAAGATAAAGATGGCAACCCCTGTTTTCTTTCTTTTAGAAATTTTGTTAAAAAAATGAGAATACCTTTTGTAGCCTATGCAGACTTTGAGTGTATTTTGAAACAAATAAAAAATAATGGGCCCCTAGATAAAAGCAAAAGTTTTACAAATAAATATCAAACCCACAAACCCGCTGCATTTGGCTGTTATATTAAGAGTTTTAATGAAAAAATATGTAAATCAAGATTTTATAGATATACAGCCGAATCAGAAGAAGATGATGTGGCGCAGAAATTTGTAGAATACCTAGAAAAAGAATTTAAGGAAATTTATAAAAAATGTATTAGTTATAATGTAAAAAGATTCAAAAAGTTTAATAAGAAGAATATGACAGAAAATGATAAAATAAACTATGAAAACGCAACTCATTGCCATATATGCGAGAAAGAATTGGGTGAAGATAAGGTAATAGATCACTGTCATCTTACAGGAAAGTATAGAGGAGCAGCACATAAGGAATGCAATTTAAATTATAAGATTCCAAAATTTTTTCCTGTCATAATTCACAATTTATCGGGATATGATTCTCATCTATTTATTAATAATCTTGCTAAAACAGAAGGTAAAATAAAACTAATACCAAATAATGAGGAAAAGTATATTTCTTTCTCAAAAGAGATTGTAGTTGACGCCTATAAAGATAAAGAAAGCGGCAAGATGAAAGATGTTATCAGAGATATCAGGTTCATAGATTCATTAAAATTTATGCAATCCAGTCTTGATAAATTAGTAAATAATCTGCCAAAAGAATCTTTTGAAAACAGTAAAAAATACAATGCTGGAGAGAAATTAGAGTTATTGTTGAGAAAGGGAGTATTCCCATATGATTGGCTTGATGATTTTGATAAATTAAACGAAACCCAACTTCCATCAAAGGAAGCTTTTTACTCAAAACTTAGAGGTGAAGATATTTCAGAAGATGATTACAAACATGCTAAAAAGGTATGGGAAACTTTTAATATGAAAACAATGCGAGATTACCTTAATCTATATCTCCAGTCTGATGTGTTATTATTAGCTGATGTATTTGAAAACTTTAGAGATGTTTGCCAAAATAACTATGGATTAGATCCTGCTTGGTATTATACAGCACCAGGGCTTGCTTGGGATGCTATGTTAAAGTTAACCAAAATTGAATTGGAGATGATAAATGACATTGATATGCTAATTATGATTGAGAAAGGTGTTAGAGGGGGTATATCTCAGATATCAAACAGATATGCTAAAGCTAACAACCCATACATGAGTAAATATGATCCTAATATACAAACAAATTATATAGAATATCTCGATGCAAACAACTTATATGGTGGGGCAATGAGTGAACCACTACCAACTCATGATTTAAAATGGATGAGTGAAAAAGAACTAACAAATTGGAGAAATATACCATGTATAGTAGAGGTTGATTTAAAATATCCACGGCATCTTCATGATTTACATAGTGACTACCCGCTTGCGCCAGAAAGAATTAAGGTTAATAGGGTTGAGAAATTAATACCAAACCTTAACAATAAGAATAATTATGTAGTTCATCATGAAACACTAAAAAAATATGAAAGTCTAGGATTAGAAGTAACAAAGATTCATAGAGGAATTAAATTTAAAGAGTCTGCATGGTTAAAACCATACATAGATTTGAATACAAAACTTAGGGGTAATGCAAAGAATGAGTTTGAAAAAGATTTCTTCAAACTCATGAATAACTCAGTATTTGGGAAAACAATGGAAAATCTTAGAAAAAGGGTAGATATAAGATTGGTTACTAATGAGAAAGAAGCAAAAAAATTAATATCAAAAGCTAACTATAATCGCCGCACTATTTTTTCTGAAAATCTTATGGCCGTTCATATGAATAAAACACATATAAAATACAATAAACCTATTTACTTAGGAATGTGTATTTTAGATATAAGTAAAGCAATGATGTATAACTTTCATTATAATTATATTAAACCAAAATACGGTGAAAAAGCTAAATTACTTATGACAGATACAGATAGTCTTGTATATGATATAGAAACTGAGGATTTCTATAAGGATATAAGCCCTGATGTTAGAGAAATGTTTGACACTAGCAATTATCCAAAAAATCATCCATCAGGAATTTATACGGACATAAACAAAAAAGTAATTGGTAAGTTTAAAGATGAAACCGGCGGTAAAATAATAACCGAATTTGTTGGCTTAAGAGCTAAGCTATATTCTTTCAAAACAGATGATGGTAAAGAGACAAAAAAGGATAAAGGAATTAAAAAATCAGTTGTAGAAAATAGTATAAGATTTGATGATTACAAGGAATGTTTAGAAAATAAAGTAAATCAGATGAGGGAGATGCAAGTAATAAGAAGTTATAAACATTTTGTTTATACTGAAACTGTTAATAAAGTTGCACTATCAGCCGATGATGATAAGAGAATAATTTGTAAAGATGGAAAACATACTCTCCCATATGGGCATTATCTTACCAAAACAGAATTAGGAGGTAACTTAGTATCATAAGGTATAACTTGTAATTCTTCCCTAACAAAACCTCGTCTAGGCCCACCTATTAAATAATATAAAACTGGTTGATTAGGTGAAATCACGCTCCTTGAAATATAATATATCTTAATACTCCAAATAGGATCTGTAGCTCGCCTTTTTTCTCCACCTTCAAGTTCGCCAGGAGATAATAAATATCTAACTTTAACCTCTGGAGGTAGTCTATCCTCATCAAGGCCTACAACTCGCTGATAATTTTTGGGTTCAATATCAACCTCTTTCAGTTTTATAACCTTATCAGGTTCTTTACCAGTTATTCTAGTTGGTGTATTATTCAAAGTTTTTAGAATATGTGGTAATCGTTTCACCCATACTCTAGATCTTTCATCACTAACCATTTCTTGTGCATATTGATGACTAAATAATCTTTCACCTAATATTCTGTTTGCTCTTTCAACAAATGCTTGAGCTCTATGGTTTCCAGCTTCACTTCTTTCTATGTTAACATTATGATAATTCATAAGTTTTGTAACCTCACCCATAAATTCTTTTCCAGGATCAACCATTAATGTTTTAGGATATTTTAACTTCCTGGAATATATTTTTGTAAAAGCATTTGAAATTTCTCGACTTTCTTTTGAGGTTAAGGGTTCAGCATCTTTATATCTTGAAGCAACATCAACCACAACTAATGCATATTTATATGTTTTTCTTCCAACTCTATCATGCGGTAAAAATAATAAATCTGCTTGGTGAATATGATTTGGTTTATCCACGGCCCAGTGAGGCCTAGGTATATATTTTGGTGCCGGTAGATATATTTGCCATATTGCTTGTTTTTGTAACCATTTTTTAGCCACATTTTCACTTACTTTAGCCTTTTCAGCTAATTTAGGAATTGCAGAATATCCTTTCCAATATCCTTCAGTTGAATAATATATTTTTGAAAGTATATTTTCGTTATTCATTTAAAAAATAAACAAAGTATCTTATAAATTAAAATGGGGGAAGAAAAAATAATTTTTTCAAGATATCAAATTAACATTATGAAAAAAATTATCATTAAAAAAATTCTAGATATGGAAGATGGTGATGATATTTTTAATGTTTTGATTTTAATCCCCAGTGCGAGAGAAAAGTTATTAAAACATATTAATAAATTAGAGAATAATAGAGCAAAGGGGTTTAAAGATTAACCAAAGTATCTTATAAATTACAATGACGTCTGAAAAAATTAACCCAAACAGAATTCCTAGAGAACCCTTTGGTTTGAAGGCAGAATCAACATTGAATCGAATTACTCTCAATCCATCCTCAGCTAGCCCCGGAGAAACATTATATATAAATATTCCAAAACTTTCTGAGAATTTGGTGATTGTACCGGGAAGTGTATCTCTATTATTTGACTTGGATGTTGATGGGCACGCTAATAATACAGTTGTGAATAATGTGGGAAGGAATCTTGTATCTAGACTTAAAGTTCTTTTTGGAGGTGAAACATTACAGGATACTCAAAGATACGATCTATTTCAAACCTATCATGATTTATTCTTAACAGATGAAGAACGCGAAGATAGATTAAAACAAGGTATTTCTTCCGAAAATATGAGAAAACTTAGAACAAAAGCGGGAGATAAAAAAACACAAGATGTAAAAGAAGTAGCTCTTGCCGCAGTACATAATACAAAATATAGAATACCAATAAATCACCCTATTTTAAACGATCATGGTGTTTTTTACCCGAAAGCATTAGAAAATCATCTAATATTTGAGATTACGCTTGCCCCAATTAATGATATTCTTATTTATTCTGATACAACTAAAACCCCAACATATTCAATCAAAAACCTTGAGTTAGAATATTCTTCAATTTCAAGCGAATACTTAGCTCGCGAGGCTCAGGCAGCTTATCAAGTTGGTAAAGGATTCTTTTATGAAAATGTTACTTTACACAAAACTTTTACATTTTCTATAGGCGGTGATGGTGTTATTAATCAACATATTAATCTACCTAGAAGATCAATGACGGGGGTATTATTTTTGTTTACATTACCATTTGCAGCGGGAGCGCGGAACTCTGAGAATTTTTACAATCCTGGCATAACTTCTATTAATATAGATGTTGATGGCGTACCAAATCGAGTATACTCTAGGGGAATGATACCATCAGATCTGTGGGAGTCAGTAAAGAAACGATTTGAGAGAGATGATGTTTATAGTCCTCCATCCGTAAAGGAAAAGGATTTTTATGCAGATAAGTTTGCTCTTTGGGTTGATATGAGAACGCACCCCGATAATCGCATTCATGGAGGAGGATTGGCATTAAATAATACACATGATGGTGTAAAAATAGAAATTAAAAGAAAACAGAGCGGATCTGGTACTATAACCTGCCATATGTTTGTTGTAGCTGATGCAATGATGGAAATAATGAATTCAAGTTTGAGATCAATTAAGTACTGAGAATCTAAAAACATAATGTTATGATACAAAAAATCATGGAAGATTTACGAGATAAAATTCCTTTTCATTGTATTATAACAGGACCAACAAATTGTGGTAAAACAAAGTACCTAATTGAACAGCTCCGCGGGCCTTTCCGAAAAATTTTTGATTATATTGTTTTAATTTTTCCAACCTATTCCAAAAATAAAACTTATCATAATTTTGCTAGAGGAGATAAGCGTTTCTTTGTATTATCACCCGATGCCAGTAACATTGATGAGATTAATGAATTGTTAACTGATTGTCAAACTTTATTCTCTGGAACAAATACACTAATAATTTTAGATGATTGCGCCGTTTCGAATGATCTGAAGAAACGATCGAACAAGTTTATAGATTTAGCATTCTCTGGAAGACATCATGGTTTATCAATGTGGGTTCTCACTCAGCAATTAACGTCGATAGCAAAACCATTCCGTGAAAATGTAGCTTGTGTGGTCTCATTCCATAATCCATCACAGAAGGGTATGAAGATGCTTTTCGAAGATTATGGGGGTGATTTAGATTCCGAAACTAGTAAAAAGTTTGTTCAACTCCTGAAAACTGAAAAATATTCTAGACTTTGTTTATGTTTACGTTATCCATTTCAATGTTATTTAGAGATTCCTGAAGTGACAAAGCCGATTTAAAAATAACCCATCTATTATCACAAAGATGACAAGCGTAGAAGATTATATTGAAGAAAAGACTGAGTTAAAAGATGAGATAAAATACCGAGGAACTGAGGAAGATGAACTTGAAATAAAACAAGAATCACTAGCTATTCTAGCTGCTCTTGGGACCACAAAGGAATATTTAGGCGTTGATATGAGTTTGGGGGATATAAAAAAATTATCTGTAAAAGATGTTGAAAAATATTATAATCGTTATCAAGCAGTAATGGGTAAGAAAATTAACGGCGGATTGGTGGATTCGTCCCTACAATTAGTTTCTAAACTTATTTCATATTTAGTTCCAGTTGATGATATAGAATCTCTTTGCGATGATTTGAAGAATGATGATTTGGTTAATCGCGAACTAACAAACATTGTAGGTCTCTTAGCATTGAAAGCAGGAAGATTGGCAGCACTTGCTAGCGGGGTTTTTCAGGTCGCTAAACATGTTAAAATAGGTAAAATACAACAAGTTACAAGCAATAATACAGCAGATTCTAACACAACTGAGCAGACTACTAAGCAATCTTATGAAGGTGTTGATACTGTAAACTAAGCAGATCTAAAGATTTATAAATGATATCTAAATAATAATGTCTGAACAAACTGAAGGAGGAAAAGAAGCTGTTGATCGGGGCGAAGCCCCTCCCCGCTATGCGGAGCAAATTACTAGAGAACCGCCTAAAGAAGTTAATTCATCAAAAAATAAAGAAAAAGATCCTAAAAAAGTTGCTGCTGGTAAGAAACTGGCGGAATATAATAAAAAAGCTAAAGAAGCATTAGCTAGGGAGATGAAACGTGAAAGGGAACAAGCGGATAGTGAAGCTAAAGCAGAAAATTACAATGAAGAAGAAAAGTCAAACAATGAAGCGAAAGCGTGGCTTCCAGAGCTATCTTTTACTACTGTTTTATCCATTGTTGGAATAGGCTTTACAGCATTTGATATGTTTATGAGATACCGACAAAAGGAGGATAATAAAAATAGAATACCTGATTTATCGCAAGTTCCTAAAATACCACCACAATCAAATATTCCCTCCCAACCACAAACGCTAGATCGACCAAAAATTGGAATGATGTAAACCCTAAAGGGATTCAGCGTAGCTGGCTGGCAAAGCTGATTTAAAGATTTCTTACTGATGTAGTAAAAAAATCATGTCAAACGAAAACAAACTTGTGAAAACTGTTACTGATTCAGCCGTCATTATCGGATTAGCAGCTGGAGTTGGATATGTAGCTAAAAAGGCTCTGAAAGAATCATTTATGAACGATCCCTCCTCAAGTATTACAAATTATGCTAAATGGGTAGCTGTTCTATCTGGTAGTATGTATCTAAAAACATATTTAGAGGATCAAAAGATTTTACCAAATTAAACATGGCAACAATAGCAATGATGGTTGGTGGAGCTATATTGAATGCAACTACATTCGTTGGTGGATCATATCTTGCAAAATATCTCTCAGGTGATAAAACAGATACAGAGAAAATAAGACACGATAAAGCATTAGAAAAATATCAAAAAGATTATGCTGAATATCAGGAAAAAAGACAGAAACTAATTGATTGGCAATCTCAACAAAATGATAATAAATATCAAGCATCAAAAAATATTTCAAAAACAAATGAACAATTTGCATTATATAGTAAAATGCAAGAACCAAAATTCTCTGATTATTACAAACCAAGCGATGATCAAAAGAATAGTGAAATGTTATACGTTGGGGGTGGAATGTTGGCCTTGGGTTATGCGGCTTCAAAATTATTTTAAAAAATAACTTTAGATCTAAAGATTTCTTACTGATGAGTAAAAAATCATGGAAGAAGGTATGGAATTACAAGATTTATCAAGGGAGCATGATGATGATAATGATAATGATGGTGATAATAATGATACATTTTACCAAAGCCCAATTACATCTACAAGTCGCATAGAATATCCCGGTTATGATGAAGATGTAGAGGAAGAAGGAAGAAGCCGGGCAGAATGGGATAGACAAGCTGAAAGAAGTAACGAGGGAGATGTTTCAAGAGAAATAGATGAGGAATATGATAGAAGGAGAGAAGCAGGTCAAGAACTAAAACGTTATTTACCAGACTTCAATCCTGATGATGCAACATTTAATGTTGAATTTGAAGAAGATGGAAGTATAACCGGAATATTTAGTAATAATCCAAGAGCAGTAAAACACACAATACTTGATAAAGATAAAAATCTTAAGCTTGAAGATTTGCCAAAAACAATGATAAAAGAACTAGGTGCTGATTATGAAACAATGCTGAAAAAATATAATGAAGCTGTATTGCAATTGAATGAAGAAAAAGAAAAACATAATGAATTACTTTCTGCAGTACAAGGAATAGATTCACTTTTAGCAACACGATCGGAGGAGATTGGTGGATATGTAGAAAGAGAAAAAGAACTACGTCAATTCATTGAGAAACAACAGGTAGAAAAAGCTGAGAATAAAAGTCTTTTCGATCAAACCGCTAAACAGAATATAGAATTAAAAATACAAGGTCAAAAACTTTTGGATGAATTAAAATTATACAAAGAAGAAATAGACAAATATAAGAAGGATAAATCCAATTCAGCAAAGTTAGAACAGAGCTATGAACGATTAAAATCAGAGAATGATAAATTAAAAGATCGACTTATAAAGATTACAATTTCAAAAGAAGAACAATTATCAGCTATAGATGGTAAAAAAGATGAAATAATTAAAAATTTACCATTACGAGAGCGATTAAAGTATATATTCAAAAAGTATGGTTTTACAGTCTTTGCAGTTATGAGTGCTGTAGGTGTTGTTATTGGTGTTATAGTTTCTAATCTTTCTAAAGGCCTATCCACATTAGGGAAAGGTGTTGGTAATGGGCTGAAAGCTATTGGTAAGAAACTCGGTGAAATATTACCAGGAATGGTTGGAGCAATAGTTAGCTTTCTATTCAAAACAGCCGGCCAGGTTATTGGATTTTTAGGTGAAAATGCTTGGCTTTTGATAATGGCTGTGGTTCTATATTTTGTTGAACAAATGAAAGGTGGAAAGAAGAGAAAGTAGGTCTAAAGATATCATAGTGATCAGTAAAACACAATATGGATGACTATAATAAAATTTATCCTCAACTACCTAATAATTCAGATCCCAGTTCCTCCCTTCCGCAGAGCGGGGAGGCCCTTCGGGCCGATCAGTCGGTTAATTTCAGACTGCAAAAATCAAGCGAAGTATTACAAAATCTTGAGAGAGAAATTAAACATTATGAAGATGTAAGGAAAAAATACAATAGAGTGAGAGGAATATTTACAAAAATAAGTGTTTGTGGTGGTTTGATTTCAGTTATTCTATCTGCGAGTGGTCTCGGAACTTCTCTTACTGGTTTTGGCGCTGTTGTCGGTGTTCCTTTGGGTGTTGTTGGTGGGGTTTTTGGTGGATTATCGGTTGGATTCGGTTATGCATCAAAAAGACTTTCAAATAAAGTTAGTAAACATGAACAAACCGCTGCAATTGCAAAATCAAAATTAAACACCATTAACGATTTGGTTTCAAAAGCTTTAAAAGATAATGTTATATCCGATCAAGAATTTTCCATAATTTTGGCAGAGTTGGAAAAGTTCCAAAAACTAAAACTAGAAGTTCGTCAAAAATTTCGGAGAGATACAGAAAAAAACTTAAACATGTCTCAGATAAGGAAAAAAGTTCGAGAAGATCTATTAAAAGAATTAACAAATCCCGCTCATTAAAAATTTCATTTGAAAGAACTGATGTTGGTTGCAATTGTTTTGCGGGGATTAGAAATACCAGCGAAGCTGGAGCACCCTACGGGTGATAAGAACTTAATTTACTTTACATATTATTCTAGATCTAAAGACCAGATTCACTGAAACACAAAGAATAAGATGTTATTCGAGGATTTCAAAACCCGATACCCAAACGCTAATCTTGATAAATTTACATTTGTGAATGATTCATATGGGGGATATATTAAGTGGAAAGTTAATGAGGCAACAGTTATGTCAAATGATGATCCAACTGGAAAAACATGGACTGATGACCTATCACCTCATATGAAAAGACTTTTATGGAAAGATTTAGGATTGGATGATGATGAATTAAGTTCATTCCCAAAAAGTTTAACTATGACTAATCGATCTTATCCAATACCAGCAATTGATTTTGATGACTTTACAAGTGACATAACAAAAATGCTAACTTTATTGGATATATACGTTTCAAATACAAAGAAATTCACAGCAAAAATGAGAAACATATTTGTCAATCAAGTTGTTACTTTCAAATTTGGAAAGCAGAGTAGAAAATGGTTGAACGGGCCTGATATGAACTATTGGCCTCAACAACTTAACTTTGCAGTTTGGTGTGCAACATCTGGTTGTGGGATTAGTCCTTTTGAAAGTCTAAATTATCCTAAAGTAGTGAATAGCTTCATTAAGTTTCATATATATTTCACAATAAGGCGGATATTATATGAATTAAGCCTTCCCTTGCCTGATGAGCAACCCTTTGTAATAAATAATAATCCCTATAGTAAAGTAGCATATCAACGTTTGTGTGCAGAATTTAGCATATCAAAAAACTCAGACTTTAGATGGAAAGGTGGTAGAAACGGCGGATTGGGTGATATATTCCTTGATTATGGCGCAGGATATCATGGAAAAGGAGGGGGATATCAAAATGTACATATTATAAGGAATTATGATAAAGAAGCAGATCAATGGCCCGGTGAAGGTGGTAAATTTGCTGATGACGGTGGTAAGAAAGAAAAAGGTGACCTAATCTCATTCATTCGTAATGATGACTTTGCTGATTTCAAATATGCTTGGTTTATTCCTACAAGCGGGCATGGGCTCACTAAAGCTGGGCTTGGTAGATTGAATCGATCTGCGGAAGCTTTTGTTTACTGTATATTGGGGGCACAAGTCAACACAAGAAATTCGATTTATGGTAATGGCGGTGGAGCGATTGAGACTCAACAAGAATTCTTATCTTTATTTGAAAGTAGTGTTATTGAGAATGACATTTCTAGTTCTATCCAAAGATATCAATTAGCTGTACAAGAAGCAAAATTACGGCTCGATTTAGCTATTGCTCCTGGTGTATGGTTAATGCCAAGTAATATGATAATCAACACTGAAAGCGTGACTGGTTTTAACAACAAACTTATGAAAGCGAGTAATGATATGAAATTTGGAGTGAATAATTCCCTAAACACTGAAGCAAAACAGGTTGGAATAAGTCATAACATGGGATCTTCAAAGTTAAAGTTACCTCATTCAATAGTTGAGACAAATCCAAAACCAAAAATCCCCCCAACGCAAAATAAAAAGTCGGACGTGACCACGCAACATGAAACCAACACACGAAGCGAGCATGAAGTGCGTATATTAACATTTATAATTATCAGTGGAGGGTTAGCGTGGTATCTATTTCGGTAAATTTCACGTGATTATCATTGTTTTTGGATTAGTGTTCACGTGTAGAACAATAGATTGCATACTTTTACGACATAGCAACAAGCAAAATGTAAAGTGGATTTGAAATCGAAAAGTAGATTTTATGTTTACTTCAAAAAGGTCGGTTTCTAACGTCGCTCAGGAATGTGATTACGTCAATGGAAATTTTTGTTAATGTTTTGATTATAGAAATTTAAAGATGAATATGATGTAATCAAAACAAAATGTTGAGTATTACCATGTATGGGCCTGAAACAAGGATTTATTTAGATCCTCCGCTGAAAAATCTTCGGGAAATACAACTCCTTGATTGTAATATAAAAACAAAAAGATTGATTAATTTTAAGTATCAAGAGATATTATTCAATGATAAGAATCAGCCCCTCATAATAATACAACCTGGTACACATTCGTTGCGTGATATTCAATCAATCTTTCTTAATGATACTGATAGGGAAAAGATAACAATAATTGAGACTGATACTGTTGACTATCTATATTCCAATAAGAACTTAATCATTAAACTTACGAGAGGGTTAGCGGTTGGTTTAGGAGTGCCTGAAGTTATAAATCCTGGTAAATTATACCCCATAAATATACAGATTAGGGAACCGTTGAGACTTATGTGTAGTATAGTGGATAATAAGTCTTCATATATGAATAAAACCAAATATGGTGAACTTGTGAAACTCACACCATCAAACCTACTTGCAAACATACCCTCAAAGGATTATCCGACAATTCCGATTCAAAAATATGAGAGTCTCATAAACCACTTCGATTTAACTATCTTAGACAATGAATGGAAAAAACTTGATCTTAAGGGTTCTCCCATAACTTTTAGTTTAAGATTTAGATAAATTTTTGTTATGTAATCCAAAAAAGAGTGATTATATAACATAATTAATTTTTCAACATTCTCTACAATGTGCCTTCTGTTTATCATGTACACATATTTGTGACCCACCACATAATTTACAAAAACATTTTTGCTTATTGTGTTCACATATTTCAGTCCCACCGCATTCCTTACATTGATACTTTCTTTTCCCATGTATACATATTTGTGATCCACCACATAATTTACAAACTGATTTCTGTTTATTGTGTTTACATATTTCAGACCCACCGCATTCCTTACAATATGCCTTCTGTTTGTTGTGTTCACATATTTGTGATCCTCCGCATTCCTTACATTGGTACTTTATTTTTCCATGTATACACTTATATTTATTAATGATAATATCTTCTTCAATTAACTTATAAATAACCCCATTTGTAAATTTTTCCAACTCTTTAATTAAATCAGATTTACGCATTCTAGAAAACCCTTTAATTTTCAACTCTTTAACAATATATTTAAGTTGCAATACATTTAATCTTCGTAATTGTTGTTCCATTTTGTATATTAATTCTTCTTTTTAAATGAGTATTTTATTTCTTTTAAAAATCATTTTTTAAAAATGTGCCAGGTCCCTGTATCAGATTTTATGGAGGTTTCACATAGCCTTGGTATCGGTTTCACAAAATAAAATCAAAACACACTAAAATGTGCCAGGAGCCAGCTCCGCGCCGATTTCACATAGGCTTTGTATCGGCTTAGTATCCAGGTCAATAACAGCTTTGTATCGGCTTAGTATCGGCTTAGTACCCAGGTTAATAACAGCTTTGTATCGGCTTAGTATCCAGGTCAATAACAGCTTTGTATCGGCTTAGTACCCAGGTCAATAACAGCTTTGTAACGGCTTAGTACCCAGGTCAATAACAGCTTTGTATCGGCTTATTTCAATTGAAATAAAATCGTAATGAAATCGTAATGAAAATGTGCCAGCATCCCCCTTTTATAACATCAGAGATTGTAAATCGGTCAGTGTAAAACGCAGACTGCGGACTGCAGACTGCAGACTGCAGACCGGGGGTAAAATGCAGACCAGGGGTAAAATGCAGACTGCAAACTGCAGACCAGGGGTAAAATGCAGACTGAGGGTAAAATAACGAAACACGAACCACAAACAATTAGCGCCAATTAATAAAGACATTTAACAGTGAACTTACGTTTAGTTGTCCTGAATATGCCTCCTTGACATCCGTAATCAGTTTTGAAATAAGTTAAACCATCAGCTCATGGGCGCAATTCATAGATTATGCAAATAATGCGAGGAATGAAGCAAAAAACGCAATTAGGCCCGGTTCAAACGTCGCGCTATCGTCGTGTCGAACTCAATTAAATGAATTAAGTTCGACACTTAGCGCGACTGTAGCTCGACGTTTGAATCAACGTCGAGCCAGAGTCGGGTAGCGCGACAAGCTTAGTCGCGCTACCCGACTCTGGCGCGACGTTGATTCAAACGTCGAGCTACAGTCGCGCTTAAGTCGAACTTATAGTCTTTTAAGTTCGACATTGGCACGACCTTTGATTCAAACGTCGTGCAAAATTGATGTGAAACCTAATGCATACATTATGATAATGTAGTCCCGAGCACTTTCACAGCGGGATTACGTGAGACGCATGCGTAGATATGTTTCAGATTTTGAAATATGGCGGCTTGGAGAAGTACTTTTGCTCATAGTGTTGACAACGAAAGCTCAGAGTACGAAGATGAAGCCGGGTCACCTGAGCAACGCGAAAACAGCAGTGACATGATGAGTGAGTCGGATTTATAAGAAATTTCAAGCGTAGCGACCGCAAAATCAAAGTCGAGCACTTCGCGAAAGCCGGGAAGGAAGGCCGTATGGCGGGAAACGGTAATAACAGATACGGTTGACATCATTTGTTCGAGTGAACGTCTCAGAAAAAGCCTTATATTCAGAAACACCTCACGTTCGCGAAACACGGCATTCTATACGGATGTCGTGAAACAGCTTAAAGAACGACTCGCCAACCGTGGTGAAAATTTTCCCTTCGACGTTAGTCAAACAAGGAACAAATTTAAGAAATGTGTAGCCGAATGCAAGAAAGCCGCTTTAACCATCAGAACGGCGACTGGAATTAAACGGTTTCAGGGAGAGAAGAACCTAGGTGACTGGTTCAGCCAGCTTTACAGCTTTGTCAAGACTCGAGATTCGTGCATCCCAGAAATGGCTCTGGAACCCTCATGCTCAAACAGAGCGGAAAGTCCTGAGACTGCTGATGGCACTGAGACAAGGGAAAACTCAGATTCAGAAGAAATAAATGTAGAAGGTAAGAACAGTAGCAGTAAGGATGGTGATACTGCACCTAAAGCACAATTTGTTCCTGTGAAAAGGGGAAAGAAAAAGGTAAAAGTTGATCCAGTAGCAGAGGCAATTGAAACAATGAAGCAAGTGATTGAGAAAGACCCCACTAAAGATTTGGAATTTTTTAAGGAGGAGAATGAAAGAGCCAGACAACATGAAATGAGATTAAATCAAATGATGATGGCACCACCCCAACTTTATTACAGTGGTTATCCAGCTCAGGGGGCTCAAGTTCCCCCAGGTCATGATCAAACTGTCAGTGCTCATGCATCTCGGCAAGGATCTCAGTCGAGAAGCAGTAGTCCTTTTGATGCAAGCTTAACTCCAGCAAATGTCCATCAAAGTGTTTACTATTCAGAAAACAACAAGAGCTATTTCAGTCTTTAAAGACTAAAAATCTGTTTAGATGTCTTTGTCATAAAAGTTGGATAAATTAACATTGTTTATTTGACAGTTTACACATGTGAATTTTTTATGCCAATGAAAGCCTGTGTAGGCTAATTGATAGTGGTTTGAAAACAGTTGAGATAATGTTGAGTTTTTTTCTAGTTTTGACTGCAGTTACAAAAAACATGAATGTACATTGCTCAAATACCTTGAATAGTTTTGTGCTATAAAAGACTTGAATTTTAATTGAGAGATTGACTACTTTGGTATGGTTGATATTTATTGTAACTTTATTGAAATATTAAACAAAAACAACTTCATATTACTATGTCAAAACAACAACAGTAGTGACTGAAAATAGTTCTCAACTTCGAACAGTTAAGTAAGCATAATTAAGCTAACAAACACCATGCCCTTGTATTTCCAACCATAGTTTCTGTGCAAGGTTGTTCCTAATACGGGTGGCTTCCCGATTGGTGTCTGGAATCCTTTCACACTCAGTCATGTTCAGCAACCTTCTAATAGTTGCCCTGTCTCTCATCTGATTTGTGCTGGGGTCAACTGTTAAGTCTAATTTCCTGGAAAGGCTCTCTCCACGTAAGATACAGATATTGTGCAAAACAATGTAAGCGAAACAAGCTGATCTCAACTCCACAGGGGTACTTTCACATTTGCGCAGTAGAATTCTCCAGCGACCTTTTAGCTGCCCATAGGCACATTCCACAACCATACGTGCCCTGCTAAGCCGATAGTTAAAGTTACTTTGTACTGGTGTAAGCACAGCATTGGTGAATGGCTTCATAAGCCATGGTTTAAAAGGAAATGCTGAATCTCCTAAAATAAGGGGAGAAACAGTTACACCCCCCGATATCCTTTCCTATCCTTTCCCATAATTTTGTTGATTTAAAGATAGTGGAATCATGGGAGTTTCCCGGGTATCCGCAGCTGGCCCATATAAAACGATATTTTGCATCCACCATTACCATTAATATTATGGAATAGAAATTTTTGAAGTTGTAGTATTTTTTGCAAGCTTCCAGACCTCCAGCGGGACATTTAAGTGGTAAGTGACAACCATCAATAGCACCCCATGCATAGGGAAATTGCCACAACTGTTCAGTGTCCAACATTTTTTCCTTCATGCTTGCTTCATCTGATGGAAAATGTGCCATAACATTATCTTTCCACAAGTTGTTAATTATTGATTCAGTGACTTCACTAACAATCGTGCAAACTGTGGATACACCAACTCCAGCCATTTCAGCTATCGTATATAAATAATCACCTCTAGCTAAACGATAGAGGCAGATAGCAAGACGACATTCAGGAGAAATGGGCTCCTCGCAAACTGTATCTCTTAACAAATCATGTCGAATCTGGCCAAGAATAAACAAAAAAGTACCTCTTGATACTCGAAAAAGCCTCTTAAATCTTGCATCAGAGTACTGGTTCCACACGATTTCCCACCATCCATTATTTCTTGTAACTCGGCGGCATGATCGGATGACTGGTCTGTTTGAGTTTCGCGAGTTGATCAAAATGCACAAGACGAGAAAGAGCACACGTATCCGCTTCCATCTTTCTTTATGATGATTGATGATGATGATTCAGGATTTATATAGCGCTTTATCCCAAGGCTCAAAGCGCTTTACAACACTTTTTGTGGGGGACTTTGTCAGACTGCTTATGATAGGAAAGCAGTCTGACTTTGTCAGACTGCTTATGATAGGAAAGCAAAGCATGTTGCGTTAACATCCTTCTTTTTCTTTGTGCTGGAATTCGTCGCAAAAGCACAGCCCTTCTTTTTTGGCCTACGGGTGAATCTGTGTCCGCCATCTTTAAATTTCGCAGATGACTTGACCCCAGTCTCCTGTTTTCATGAGAGTCGACTGGGGGCGAATCAACAGCTATTTAGTGCGACGTTTGAATCAACTGTCGCGCTGCAGTCGTGCTAAAGTCGAACTCAATACAATTGAGTTCGACACGACGATAGCGCGACGTTTGAACCAGGGCTTACCATAACATCATCGTCCTTGCTGTCTGACATGTCCGACATGTTTCCACTTCAGAGTCACTTGATTTCCCTTGTAACCGAGTTCCAGGTCATCTCAGTTAACAAAATGGCTCGGTGGATCGTGTTTCGTTATTTTACCCTCAGTCTGCATTTTACTCTCGGTCTGCAGTCTGCATTTTACCCCCGGTCTGCAGTCTGCAGTCTGCAGTCCGCAGTCTGCGTTTTACACTGATCGGATTGTAAATTGTTGTCAGTTACCTTTTTATAACGTTTTGAATCAGGTAAAAACTAAAAACTTCATTCATTGTTTTTGTTGACATGGTATCCTTTTGCGTGCAATTAGTACGTTTTCACAACCATTGTTTTCGATGTTTCATTGGAAATAATAGCGCTTGTAAAAATCTGTCCTCAAAAAAATAGATATCTCAGGACCTACTAAGTATAAGAAATCGCTCGAAACGGGAATGTACTCGTTAACTCAAGGCAGAGATAGCTAAGAATATTTCACTGATGCGTCGAATATTCCGGTATTGTAAAATTTTGAGCTGCGAATGTTTGTTTACACGCGTGCCGACAATCACCCTTCCTTGTCGCGTCATTAATTAGGCGTGGCCATGAAATGAACATGTCGGCATCATTTTTGCATGCTTGTGAAGCCTGCTTTTTCACATTTAAATCAATTTATTTTCAAGTTCAATACCCGTGTAAGTGAGGAATGTTTTTTTTAACTAACAAAGAAACAAGCTGGACAAGGAAAGAAAGTAATAGCACAAACACGATAAAAGATGTGTTTATCTATCGATTTTGGTTCAATTTGTTCGGCTTTCATCAAGAGCAGAAAAGTCTGTTATTATAATAAGCAATGAAAGCGAAGTAGATAAGGCAATACACGGGTCTTGGGAGGAGTATCTTATCATCTCTGTTTTCCTGGTTAGCTTACGGTTTTAAACTTTACCCGTAGCTCTAAAAATTATTGCATTACCAGCACCTTCCTATAACCCGCACAAACAACTGTTTGCGGAAAAATTAACTGAACACATTACCCGCGGGTAATCTGCCGGAAATTACGGTACCATCTGCTTTATTTTCAAAGAGTTGCATTGATCACTGATAATATTGCACTAATTGTTAAGTATCTTTTCTGTTTAAAATGCTGAACATAACTGCTACAACAGACAAATCTACAATATATTTTCACTGTTGCAATGATATCAGATCACATAATTATAAATAATTGTTATCACAACTGCAGTCTCTGTATTGGGAATTTCTTCAAAATTCATTGCTATCGTTTTAGTACGAAAAATACCTACTTGTATTGTCATTGCTGTATTGAGACTACTGTAATCTTTCATTTCTTTGCGGTTGGTTTCTGTTTCCCCTTTCCTGGCACTTTTTTTCACGACGATATGGCAATCTGTTTTGTCGTTCGTCTTCTGATTCTGTCTGTATGCTGTTGCCATAATTTTCCTTATATTCTGAATGCTGTATAGCTAAAACCAGTCTTTGTTTTTATCGATAACAAATTCAATTTCCAATCTAACTTGATTGTATTCCTGGTCGTTTTCCTTGCTGCTTCCTTTGCCTTTTTTGAGCAAGCAGTTGTTGTCTTTGCTGCAATGCCTCTTATTATACTAGAAATACGACTCCCGCAAAAACCTCGCGAAGCTAGTTTTTGAAGAAGTCACAATGCTTTCATATTTTATTCTTTATTTCTTTTTATATTTTATATTTTATTTTTTATATCAGCGTACTCCCCATTATTTTATTTCTTATGCTGTGTTTGGTACACAATTAGTGACACCTGGTGCAAATTACATGCTCAGTATACCGCTCAACACAGTGCTTAAAAATTGACCTTCATTTAGCTCTTTCACTGCCACTGAGATTGCACCAGAGGGAATAGAAGTAAAATTATTTATTATCTTGACAGGGAATACAGAGTCGATGAAGTATCACAATAATATTCACTTAACACAAATTGAAAATGATTGTAAATCTTTTGCAGGTGAAATCTTGAAGAGTTGATATGAATGCTTGTGTTTACCACGGTGTAAAAACCTGTGTTTTTTTCTTTAGTTTTATTTTCTTAGTCTCTACTGCTTTGTCTTCTTTGTTGTACATCACTTTTGAACACAATATGTTCTTACACAGAGGATGAGTTGAATGCTCCAATTATTTTTTGTTTATGTTTTTTGGTTATAATTGCATGAAATTCATTGTAAGAAGAATCTTCTGATTAGATATTTTAATGTCTACTGCAGTCATTATTTCATTCCCGAGTAACCACAATTGAGAGCATTATGAATAGTGCATGTTTTAATTTGTGTACTCTTTTCAGTTGCAATGGTACCCCCAGTGGTAGATAGAAAAATTCCTCTTCCCTCAAAAGAGATGCCATATCAACAGAAGTGTGAGATACAATGTCATTACATAAAAAAAATTTTATTATCATAAAAACAATACATGTAAGAAAGAGTTATTGAAATCTAAATATGTTGAAAAAGATTGCTGCACTACGTACTACTGTAAGAAAATAATGTGAAATCAACATCAATCAGTCAAAAGTATATACCACATGAAAGTTTAATTGTGCTGTTACAGAAACAGGCAAAATATCCATACCCAACCATAGAATAGTATATTATTTTGAATATATGCAAATTTCTATTATAAAAACTGCAGAAGAAAGATTTAATATAAGGACGGTATTTCATCGAAAAAGTCATGGCAGCCAGAGGTATTGAACTGTAACCAATGACATATAGTAACGAGAAGAACTATCATTATATTATTATCATTATTATTATCATTACTATTATTATTACTGGTATTGGTATTATTATTATTGTTATATTTTTTATGTTAAACATAATATATTTTTATGGGGTGGGATTCATGTCCTAATCTTGGTAAAGGTATTGTTACTCTGCTACTAAAAGCAATACAAAAATCTTCTTAATAGGCTTTCCATCAGAGGTGGTAGTAATCAAAACAGCTCCAAACAATACCATTTCTTCTTAAAGGCTTAGAATCTAGTGCAGTCATTTGTCTATAAAGTTTGTGTGGAAAATCATTATTGAAAGCATAGGGCATTTAGGAAACTTGAAACACTTGTTACTACATACAGCACACTTGCAATGAATATATGAGAAAGATCATAAACATTTTGGCATTACAAAATTTATTTGCTTCTTTATAAAGTTTTTCCAATGTAAAAGGCTAATTGCATGTTGTGGTTGTTATGAAATATTGATATTTGACATCATAAAAATAAAGTAAACAGCAGAAAGTAACAAAGTTAATATGTTATGTCTAGCTTTGCAAATTAAGGCTTGAATTAACATTTCATTTGTGAAAAAAGGGCAGGGGTTCTAGATAGCAATATTATCAGGGGAGGGGGGGTCATTGCACTCTAAGGTAAAACTGAGCCATTGTGAAAAGGCTATGAAACTTGTTGTCTCTATGGCTTATTATTGAAACCTTTCAATCAGAGAATACATACATATATATATATATAGCAAAGAGAAATACTACTCGGAATTCAGTAATCACATTTGCTTTATTTTGAAATGATCGCATTGATCACTGATAATATTGCAGAACCAGTACTTTATAGTGACACAGGGTATATATTCTGTTGAAAATGATTAACATAACTGCTACATCAAGAAAATTTACAATATTTTCACTGTTGCAATGATATCAGATCACATCGTTATAAATGATTGCTATAACAACTGCAACTCTCTGTGTTGGGAATTACTTCAAACTGGAAACGCTATCATTTTATTATGATAAATACCTATTTACATTCTCTTGTAATATGTTGGTCGTCTTCCGATTCCGTTTTTAAACTAATAAAATTATTTTCCAGAGACATCTCCAATCGTTGAAGTTGTTCTTACTCGGTGTCCCTTTTAAGTCGTTTTGCTAAATGTGGTACGCCAATATATTTTGTGATGTAATCGTTCACTCATGTCCTGTATTTCTATCAATAACACATTCAAATTCAAAACTAACTTGATTGAATTCCTGGTCCTTTTCCCTGCTGTTTCGTTTGCCTTTTTCTGGAGCGAGCAGTTGTTGTCTTGGCTGCGATGTCTGTTGTTATTCTCCCTGCTGTCGTTTCTCTATCCCTGCTTTGAGTCGTGCTTTCCTCGTGTTGATTTTCACGGTATTCGAACTTATTCGGCGACGATCTCGTGCTAGTATTTCTTGAATATCTCGGAGATCACCTTGCTGGGATGTACTTCCAGGACGAGTGAAATCGGTTTCCACAAAATTTACATTACTTTCAAAAAGGCATCACCGAATAATGGCGGAAATTCAGCAGTTCTCAAGTGCGTTACTATTGCCAGGTAACCTGGCCATCGAACGGACACCTTTAAAATATAGATATATATATATAAATATATATATATATATACATATATAAAAACTCTCGGCTCGATTTACTCGGGCTTGCGAGCCACGTGGTCTGACCGGAACCGACACGATTAGTAACCTCGCTTCGCGACGAAATTATTGTCCCTTAACCGTACGTAGTTTCTCAGTCTCTGCTTTGAGTCGCCGCTTCCTGTGTGCTGATTTTTGTGGCATTAAAACTTACTCGTCGACGATCTCTCGCCACTCTTACTTGTGCATCTCGGAGATCTTCTTGCTAGGATGTACTTCCACGTTTAGAAAAATCGGTTTCCACAAAATTCACATTATTTTCAAAACATCATCCACGGTATTCCCAATGGCGGAAATTCATATGAAGTAATGTGGCCAGGTAACCTGGCCTGCGAACGGACACCTTTAAAATATATATATATATATATATACATATATAAAAACTCTCGGCTCGATTTACTCGGGCTTGCGAGCCAGGTGGTCTGACCGAAGGCGACACGATTAGTAACCTCGCTTCGCGAGGAATAATCATCAGGAAGAATTCTAAATTCATCAATATGCTTTGTAAGACTATTGATATTTAAACCGGCAATTTTAAAACCGCGTCCAAGCGGTAGAGAATAAGAGATATTTGAAAAAGTAGCCGTTGGGGAAGAAGTATGATTATTTTCATTAACTAGAAATACGACTCCCGCAAAACCTCGCGAAGCTAGTTTTTAAAGGACTCCTAATGGTTTTTCGTATGAGGTATAAAACACAAATTTATGTATTTACTTATTATTATATTATTTTTACTTTTTGTACTTTCTCATTTTTTGTAAGTATCATGATTATTATTATTGTATTATTATGATTATCATTTTTAATATTATTACTGGTATTGATATTATTATTAGTATTGTTATTTTTTATGTTTATCATAATATACTGTTATGGGGTTGGGGTGTATGTCCTAATCTGGGAAAATGTATTGTTCCTCTACTACTACAAGCAATTCCGTTTTTCTTCTGAATAGGGTTTGTATCATAGGAAGTAAAAATTACTCAACTCTGAACAATACCATTTCTTCTTTTAAGCTTAGAATCTAGTTATGGTTGCCACAGCCATAAGATCTTTAAATTTCCTGACTTTTCCATGACAAATGTAAAATTTCCCTTACCAACTAAATTAGGAAAGTCACAAATTAGTCCTGGTAATGACCTCCAACCTCCTCTCACAACCAACTGCTCCTGTACAAGGATTGATAGTTTCTTAAGATAACCAATTCATGAAAAAGGATTGATTTTCTTGGAAACCCAAACTCAGCTTGTCATTTAGTTCTACCAATCCAACGTATTTTATGTCACATTCTTGACCACACCAAACCATCGCTGAATTGGCAAGAAATAAATTAGTAGTATTAAATTTCACTTTTCCCTGACTTGATTTTAAATTCCCTTACTTTTCACTGACCTTGAAGAATTTTTTCCCTTACCATTTCCTGACCTGTGGCAATCATGCTAGTGCAGTCATTTGTCCATACAGTTAGTGTGGAAAATCATGATTGAAAGCATAGGGCATTTAGGAACTTCAAAGACTTGTTATTACATACAGCACCCTTGCAATGAATATATAAGAAAAATCGCTAAAACTTTTTGGCATTTCAAACTTTAGTTTCTCCCTTGTAGAGTTTTTCCAATGTAAAAGGTCAACTGTATATTGTGGTTGTTATTAAATATTTGTATTTGACATTATAAAAATGAATTAAACAGCGTTAAGGAAAAAGGTTAAGATGTTGTCTAATTTTGCAAAGTAGGGCTTAAATTAACTTTTCTTTTGTGGGAAAAGGGTGGGTGCTAAGAGAGTAATTCCCAGGAATACATGGAACTCAAAGGTAAAAACCCATTTTGAAATGGCTATGGAACTTGTCTGTCCCAACGAGACTTTTTAATTACGTAATACATATATGTAGCAACGAAATATAGCAAAGAGAAATACTACTCAGAAGTCAGTAACAACATCTCCTTTATTTACAAATAATTGCATTGATCACTGATAATATTGCAGAACCAGTAACTTATTGTTTGGTATCTTTTCTGTTGAAAATGCTGAACATAACTTACTACATCAAACAAATCTACAATAATTATATTTTCACTGTTGATATGATATCAGATCACATAATTATAAATAATTGCTATCACAACTGCAATCTCTGTATTGGGAATTTCTTTCAAATGGAAGGCAATCGTTTCACTACGAAAAATACCTACTTGCATTCTCATTGCAGTATTAATACTACGTGACTGTCATCTTTCATTTCTTTGCGGTTGGTTTCTGTTTCCCCTTTCCTGGCACTTTTTTCACGACGATATGGTAATCTGTTTTGTCGTTCGTCTTCTGATTCTGTCTGCATGCTGGAAGTCGTTCCTACTCGGTTTCCGTTCTAAGTCATTTTGCTAGATTTTGTTCCCCAGTTTCGTTATGTCATCGCTTGCTCATATCCTGGATACCTAAAACGAGTCTTTGTTTCTATCGATAACAAATTCAATTTCCAATCTGACTTGATGGTAACTTGATGGTATTCCTGGTCCTTTTCTTTGTTGATTCCTTTGCTTTTTTTGAGCGAGCAGTTGTTGTCTTAGCTGCGATGTCTCTTGTTATCGTCCCTACCGTCGTTTCTCAATCTCTGCTTTGAGTCGCCGCTTCCCGTGTGCCGATTTTTTGCGGCATTCAAACTTACTCGACGACGATCTCTCACCATTCTTTCTTGTATATGTCGGAGATCTTCTTACTGGGATGTACTTCCAAGACGAGTGAAATCGGTTTCCACAAAATTTACATTATTTTCAAAACATCATTCACGGAATTCGAAATGGCGGAAATTCACATGAAGTAATGTTGCCAGGTAACCTGGCCTGCGAACGGACACCTTTAAAATATAGATATATATATATAGATAAATATATATACATATATAAAAATTCTCGGCTCGATTTACTCGGGCTTGCGAGCCAGGTGTTCTGACCGAAGGCGACACGATTAGCAACCTTGCTTCGCGAGGAATTATTACTAGAACTAGAAATACGACTCCCGCAAAACCTCGCGAAGCTAGTTTTTAAAGAACTCATAATAGTTTTTCATGAGGGATAAGACCCCAATTTATGTATTTACTTCGGTTACTAAATCATTATCACTTTTTGTATTTTCTCATTTCTTGTATTTATTACGATTATTGTTATTGCATTATTATTATTATTATAATTTCTGGTATTGTTATTTTTTTATGTTAAACATAATATACTGTTATGGGGTGGGGGTGTATGTCCTGTTCTGAGAAAAGGTTCCTCTGCTACTACAAGCAATACAGTTTTATTCTGAATAGGGTTTGTATCAGAGGTGGTAAAAATTACTCAACTATGAACAATACCATTTATTCTTCAGTTTAGACTTACAATCAAGTCATGGTTGCACAGCCACAGGATCTTGAAATTCCCTTACATTTCCCTGACAAATGTAAAATTTCCCTTTCCAACTAAATTAGAAAAGTCCAAAATTAGTCCTGGTAATGGCCTCCAACCTCTCCTAACAGCCTACCTCTCCACCCATTTATTTAACATGCTTTCCGAAATTCACATACAGTGTACATGGATTTATAGTTTCTTAAAATAACAAGGTTATGGAAGAAGGATTGATTTTCTTGGATACCCAAAATCAGGTAATCAGCCATTTAATTCTACCAATCCAACACATTTCATGTCACATTCTTGACCACACCAAACCATCACTAAATTGGCAAGAAATAAATTAGTAGTCTTAAATTTCACTTTTCCCTTAATTCTCTCAAATACTTAAACTTTCCCTTAGTTGATTTGAAATTCCCTGACTTTTCACTGACCTTGAAGAATTTTTTTCCCTTACCATTTTCTTACCTGTGGCAATCATGCTAGTGCAGTTATTTGTCCATACAGTTAGTGTGGAAAATCATGACTGAAAGTATAGGCCATTTAGGAAACTTCAAAGACTTGTTATTACATACAGCACCCTTGCAATGAATATATAAGAAAGATCACTAAAAATTTTAGCATTACAAACTTCAGTTTCTCCCTTATAGAGTTTTTCTAATGAAAAAGGTCAACTGTGTATTGTGGTTGTCATTAAATATTTGTATTTGACATCATAAAAATGATTTAAACAGCATTAAGGAAAAAGGTTAAGATGTTACGCCTAATTTTGCAATGTAGGGCTTAAATTAACTTTTCATTTGTGGGAAAAGGGTAGGGGCTAAGAGAGTAACTCCCAGGGATACTTGGAACTCAAAGGTAAAAACCCATTTTGAAATGGCTATGGAACTTGTTTGTCCCCACGAAACCTTGTAATTACTTAATACATATATATAGGAAAGAAATATAGCAAAGAGAAATACTACTCAGAAGTCAGTAATGACAACTGCTTTATTTACAAATACTTGCACTGATCACTGATAATACTGCAGAACCAGTCACTTCTTGTTTGGTATGTTTTCTGTTGAAAATGCTGAACATAAAGTGCTACATCAAACAAATCTACAATATATTTTCACTGTTGCAATTATATCAGATCACATAATTATAAATAATTGCTATCACAACTGCAACCTCTGTATTGGGAATTTCTTTAAAACGGAAGGCAATCGTTTTACTACGAAAAATACCTACCTGCATTCTCATTGCAGTATAAATATTACGTGACTGTCATCTTTCATTTCTTTGCGGTTGGTTTCTGTTTCCCCTTTCCTGAAACTTTTTTCACGACGATATGGTAATCTGTTTCCTCGTTCGTCCTCTGATTCTGTCTGTGCGATGTTGCCATGATTTTCCTTAAATTCTGAATCTGTTTTCATTGCAGTTTGCCTTGTGATTATCATATTTTCCAGTGTATCTCAATCTTTTTGAAGTCGTTCCTTCTCGGTTTCCGTTCTAAGTCTCTCATGTCCTGTATAGCTAAAACGAGTCTTTGTTACTATCTATAACAAATTCAATTTCCCATCTAACTTGATTGCATTCCTGGTCCTTTTTCTTGCTGTTTCTTTGCCTTTTTTGAGCGAGCAGTTGTTGTCTCTGCCGCGATGTCTCTTGTTATCGTCACTACCGTAGTTTCTTAATCTATTCTTTGAGTCGCCGTTTCCCGTGCGCTGATTTTTGCGGCATTCAAACTTACTCGACGACGATCCCTCGCCGCTCTTTCTTGTATCTCTCGGAGATCTTCTTGCTGAGGTGTACTTCCAGGGTTAGTGAAATCGGCTTCCACAAAATTCACATTATTTTCAAAACATCATTCACGGAATTCGAAATGGCGGAAATTCACATGAAGTAATGTTGCCAGGTAACCTGGCCTGCGAACGGACACCTTTAAAATATAGATATATATATATATATAAATATACATATATAAAAACTCTCGGCTCGATTTACTCGCGCTTGCGAGCCACGTGGTCTGACCGAAAGCGACACGATTAGTAACCTCGCTACGCTCGGCCTTCGGCCTCGCTTCGCGAGGAAAGAAATACGACTCCCGCAAAACCTCGCGAAGCTAGTTTTTAAAGGACTCCTAATGGTTTTTCGTGTGAGGTATAAAACCCCAATTTATGTATTTACTTATTATTATATTATTTTTACTTTTTGTACTTTCTCATTTTTTGCAAGTATCATGATTATTATTATTGTATTATTATGATTATCATTTTTAATATTATTACTGGTATTGATATTATTATTAGTATTGTTATTTTTTATGTTTATCATAATATACTGTTATGGGGTTGGGGTGTATGTCCTAATCTGGGAAAAGGTATTGTTCCTCTACTACTACAAGCAATTCCGTTTTTCTTCTGAATAGGGTTTGTATCATAGGAAGTAAAAATTACTCAACTCTGAACAATACCATTTCTTCTTTTAAGCATAGAATCTAGTTATGGTTGCCACAGCCATAAGATCTGTAAATTTCCTGACTTTTCCCTGACAAATGTAAAATTTCCCTTACCAACTAAATTAGGAAAGTCACATTTGTCCTGGTAATGACCTCAAACCTCCTCTCACAACCAACCGCTGCTGTACATGGATTGATAGTTTCTTAAGATAACCAATTCATGGAAAAAGGATTGATTTTCTTGGAAACCCAAACTCAGCTTGTCATTTAGTTCTACCAATCCAACGCATTTTATGTCACATTCTTGACCACACCAAACCATCGCTGAATTGGCAAGAAATAAATTAGTAGTATTAAATTTCACTTTTCCCTGACTTGATTTTAAATTCCCTTACTTTTCACTGACCTTGAAGAATTTTTTTCCCATACCATTTCCTGACCTGTGGCAATCATGCTAGTGCAGTCATTTGTCCATACAGTTAGTGTGGAAAATCATGATTGAAAGCATAGGGCATTTAGGAAACTTCAAAGACTTGTTATTACACACAGCACCCTTGCAATGAATATATAAGAAAAATCGCTAAAACTTTTTGGCATTTCAAACTTTAGTTTCTCCCTTGTAGAGTTTTTCCAATGTAAAAGGTCAACTGTATATTGTGGTTGTTATTAAATATTTGTATTTGACATTATAAAAATGAATTAAACAGCGTTAAGGAAAAAGGTTAAGATGTTGTCTAATTTTGCAAAGTAGGGCTTAAATTAACTTTTCTTTTGTGGGAAAAGGGTGGGTGCTAAGAGAGTAATTCCCAGGAATACATGGAACTCAAAGGTAAAAACCCATTTTGAAATGGCTATGGAACTTGTCTGTCCCAACGAGACTTTTTAATTACGTAATACATATATGTAGCAAAGAAATATAGCAAAGAGAAATACTACTCAGAAGTCAGTAACAACATCTCCTTTATTTACAAATAATTGCATTGATCACTGATAATATCGCAGAACCAGTAACTTATTGTTTGGTATCTTTTCTGTTGAAAATGCTGAACATAACTTACTACATCAAACAAGTCTACAATAATTATATTTTCACTGTTGATATGATATCAGATCACATAATTATAAATAATTGCTATCACAACTGCAATCTCTGTATTGGGAATTTCTTTCAAATGGAAGGCAATCGTTTCACTACGAAAAATACCTACTTGCATTCTCATTGCAGTATTAATACTACGTGACTGTCATCTTTCATTTCTTTGCGGTTGGTTTCTGTTTCCGCTTTCCTGGCACTTTTTTCACGACGATATGGTAATCTGTTTTGTCGTTCGTCTTCTGATTCTGTCTGCATGCTGGAAGTCGTTCCTACTCGGTTTCCGTTCTAAGTCATTTTGCTAGATTTTGTTCCCCAGTTTCGTTATGTCATCGCTTAATTGCTCATGTCCTGGATACCTAAAACGAGTCTTTGTTTCTATCGATAACAAATTCAATTTCCAATCTGACTTGATGGTAACTTGATGGTATTCCTGGTCCTTTTCTTTGTTGATTCCTTTGCTTTTTTTGAGCGAGCAGTTGTTGTCTTAGCTGCGATGTCTCTTGTTATCGTCCCTACCGTCGTTTCTCAATCTCTGCTTTGAGTCGCCGCTTCCCGTGTGCCGATTTTTTGCGGCATTCAAACTTACTCGACGACGATCTCTCGCCATTCTTTCTTGTATATGTCGGAGATCTTCTTGCTGGGATGTACTTCCAAGACGAGTGAAATCGGTTTCCACAAAATTCACATTATTTTCAAAACATCATTCAAGGAATTCGTAATGACGGAATTTCACATGGAGTACGTAATGTTGCCAGGTAACCTGGCCTGCGAACGGACACCTTTAAAAAAAATATATATATATATATATATATATATATATATATATATATATATACATATATACTAGAAATACGACTCCCGCAAAACCTCGCGAAGCTAATGTTTAAAGGAATCATAATAGTTTTTCCTATGAGGGATAAAACCTCAATTTATGTATTTACTTATTATTATTATCATTTTCACTTTTTGTACTTTCTCATTTCTTGTAATTATTATCATGATTATTATTATTGTATTAATTATAATCATTCTTATTACTGGTATTGATATTATTATTGTTATTTTTTATGTTTAACATAATATACTGTTATGGGGTGGGGGTGTATGTTCTAATCTGGAAAAAGGTATTTCACTTTTAAACGCAATATGTTCTTACTCCGAGGATGAGTTGAATGCTCCAATTATTTTTTGTTTATGATTTTTGGTTATAATTGCATGAGATTCATTGTAAGAAGAATCTTCTGATTAGATATTTTATTGTCTACTGCAGTCATTATTTCATTCCAGGGTAACCACAATTGAGAGCATTATGAATAGTGCATGTTTTAATTTGTGTACTCTTTTCAGTTGCAATGGTACCCCAGTGGTAGATAGAAAAATTCCTCTTCCCTCAAAAAGAGATGCCATATCAACAGAACTTTGAGATACAATGTCATAACCTAAAAAATTTGGAGGTAAAACAATTGGATTCTACAAAAACTTTGAACAAATGTTTGGTAATAGTGAGTGCCAATTGTATAGTATGTGGTTGTGCTATTTTTAGGTCATATCATAAAAACAATACATGTAAGAAAGAGTTATTGAAATCTTAATATGTTGAAAAAGATGGCTGCACTAGATACGCCTGTAAAAAATAATGTGAAAACAACATCAATCAGTCAAAAGTATATACCACATGAAAGTTTAATTGTGCTGTTACAGAAACAGGCAAAATATCCATACCCAACCAGAGAATAGTATATGATTTTGAATATATGAAAATTTCGATTATAAGAACTGCAGAAGAAAGATTTAATATAAGGATGGTATTTCATCGAAAAAGTCATGGTAGCTAGAGGTATTGAACTGTAACCAATGACATATAGTAATGAGAAGCACTATTATTATATTATTATTATCATTATTATAATTATCATTATTATTATTACTGGTATTGATATTAGTATTATTCTTATTGTTATATTTTTTATGTTAAACATAATATATTGTTATGGGGTGGGATGCATGTCCTAATCTTGGTAAAGGTATTGTTACTCTACTACTACAAACAATACAAAAATCTTCTTAATAGGCTTTCCATCAGAGGTGGTAGTAATCAAAACTGCTCTACACAATACATTTCTTCTTTAAAGCTTAGAATGTAGTGCAGTCATTTGTCTATAAAGTTAGTGTGGAAAATCATGATTGAAAGTATAGGGCATTTAGGAAACTTGAAACACTTGTTACTACATACAGCACACTTGCAATGAATATATGAGAACGATCATAAACATTTTGACATTACAAAATTTATTTTCTTCTTCACAAGGTTTTTCCACTGTAAAAGGTCAACTGTATGTTGCGGTTGTTATTAAATGTTGATATTTGACATCATAAAAATGAAGTAAACAGCAGAAAATAACAAGGTTAATATGTCTAATTTTGCAAATTAAGGCTTGTATTAACATTTTATTTATGGGAAAGGGGCAGGGGTTTTAGATAGCAATACTATCAGGGGGTCATTGAACTATAAAGGTAAAACTGACCCATTGTGAAAAGGCTATGAAACTTGTTGTATCAACGCAATATTATTGAAACTTTTCAATCAGAGAATACATATATATATATACATAGCAAAGAGAAATACTACTCAGAAGTCAGTAATAACAATAATAACAATAATAATAAGTAATATATATATCAGTCATATATATATGTCAGTAATAACAATAATAATAAGTAATATATATATATACATATATAAAAACTCTCGGCTCGATTTACTTGGGCTTGCGAGCCACGTGGTCTGACCGGAACCGACACGATTAGTAACCTCGCTACGCTCGGCCTTCGGCCTCGCTTCGCGAGGAATTATTATTGCTGGTATTGATATTATTATTATTGTTATTTTTTTATGTTTAACATAATATACTGTTATGGGGTGGGGGTGTATGTCCTAATCTGGGTAGAGGTATTGTTCCTCTACTACTACAAGCAATACAGTTTTCTTCTGAATAGGGTTTGTATCAGTTGTGGTAAAAATTACTCATCTCTGAAGAATACCATTTCTTCTTTTCGGCTTAGAATTTAGTCATGGTTGCCACAGCCACAGGATCTAGAAATTCCCTTACTTTATCCTGACAAATGTAAAATTTCCCTTACCAACGAAATAAGAAAATTCACAAATTAGTCCTGGTAATGGCCTCCAACCTCACCTCACAGCCAACCTCTCCACCCATTTATTTAGTATGCTTTCAGAAAGTCACATACAGTGCATATGGATTGATAGTTTCTTAAAGTAACAAAGTCATGGAAAAAGGATTGATTTTTTAGGCAATCCAAAATCAGCTTGTCATTTAATTCTACCACTCCAACACATTTCATGTCACATTCTCAATTACACCAAACCATAGCTGAATTGGCAATAAATAAATTAGAACTCTTAAATTTCACTTTTCCCTGACTTCTCTCAAAGACTTAAACTTTCTCTTACTGGAAATGAAATTCCCTGACTTTTCCCTTGCTTGAAGAATTTTTTCCCTGACCATTTCCTGACCTGCAGCAATCATGCTAGTGTAGTCATTTGCCCATACAGTTAGTGTATACATACAGCAACCCATACAGCAACCTCGGAATGAATACATAAGAAAGATCATAAAAATTTGGGCATTACAAACTTTAGTTTCTCCTTTGTAGAGTTTTCTTAATGTAAAATGTCAACTGTATATTGTAGTTGTTATTAAATATTTGTATTTCACATCATAAAAATGAATTAGTCCATACAGTTAGTGTGGAAAATCATGATTGAAAGCACAGGGCTTTGAGGAAACTTTAAAGACTTGTTATTACATACAGCACCCTTGCAATGAATATATAAGAAAGATTGCGAAAATTTTGGCATTACAAACTTTAGTCTTCCCAATGTAAAAGGTCAACTGTATATTGCATTTGTTGTTAAATATTTGACATCATAAAAATGATTGACTTGAAAATTGATTGACTTGATTGATTGATTGAAAGGAATTTTTCATTTGTGGGAAAAATGTGGGGGCTAACAGAGTTTTTCCCAGGGATACCTGGAACTCAAAGGTAAAAATCCATTTACAAAAGGCTATGGAACTTGTCAGTACCAACAAAACCTTTTAATTACTTAATATATACGGTATATGTAGCAAAGATATATAGCAAAGAGAAATACTACTCAGCGAAAAGCGACTTCCAAAATCATCTTGAAACTCTGACGTGTGCACGTTTTACACCGGGCATACTGACTCAACACTACGCGTGGCTACAATTATCGTAAATGATCGCAAATTGTAAATTGTTGTCAGTTACCTTTTTATAACGTTTTGAATCAGGTAAAAACTGACATGGTATCCTTTTGCGTGCAATTAGTACGTTTTCACAACCATTGTTTTCGATGTTTCATTGGAAATAATAGCGCTTATAAAAATCTGTCCTCAAAAAAATAGATATCTCAGGACCTACTTAGTCTAAGAAATCGCTCGAAACGGGAATGTACTCGTTAACTCAAGGCAGTGATAGCTAAGAATATTTCACTGATGCGTCGAATGTTCCGGTATTGTAAAATTTTGAGCTGCGAATGTTTGTTTGCACGCGTGCCGACAATCACCTTTCCTTGTCGCGTCATTAATTAGGCGTGGCCATGAAATGAACATGTCGGCATCATTTCTGCGTGCTTGTGAAGCCTGCTTTTTCACATTTAAATTAATTTATTTTCAAGTTCAATACCCGTGTAAGTGAGGAATGTTTTTTTTTAACTAACAAAGAAACAAGCTGGACAAGGAAAGAAAGTAATAGCACAAACACGATAAAAGATTTGTTTATCTATCGATTTTGGTTCAATTTGTTCGGCTTTCATCAAGAGCAGAAAAGTCTGTTATTATAATAAGCAATGAAAGCGAAGTAGATAAGGCAATACACGGGTCTTGGGAAGAGTATCTTATCATCTCTGTTTTCCTGGTTAGCTTACGGTTTTAAACTACCCGTAGCTCAAAAAATTGTTGCATTACCAGCACCTTCCTATAACCCGCACAAACAACTGTTTGCGGAAAAATTAACTGAACACATTACCCGCGGGTAATCTGCCGGAAATTACGGTACCATCTGCTTTATTTTCAAAGAGTTGCATTGATCACTGATAATATTGCACTAATTGTTAAGTATCTTTTCTGTTTAAAATGCTGAACATAACTGCTACAACAGACAAATCTACAATATATTTTCACTGTTGCAATGATATCAGATCACATAATTATAAATAATTGTTATCACAACTGCAGTCTCTGTATTGGGAATTTCTTCAAAATGGATAGCTATCGTTTTAGTACGAAAAATACCTACTTGTATTGTCATTGCTGTATTGCGACTACTGTAATCTTTCATTTCTTTGCGGTTGGTTTCTGTTTCCCCTTTCCTGGCACTGTTTTTCACGACGATATGGCAATCTGTTTTGTCGTTCGTCTTCTGATTCTGTCTGTATGCTGTTGCCATAATTTTCCTTATATTCTGAATGCTGTATAGCTAAAACCAGTCTTTGTTTTTATCGATAACAAATTCAATTTCCAATCTAACTTGATTGTATTCCTGGTCGTTTTCCTTGCTGCTTCCTTTGCCTTTTTTGAGCGAGCAGTTGTTGTCTTTGCTGCAATGCCTCTTATTCCTCGCGAAGCGAGGCCACTAATCGTGTCGCTTCCGGTCAGACCACGTGGCTCGCAAGCCCGAGTAAATCGAGCCGAGAGTTTTTATATATGTATATATTTAACAAATAAATAAGCCTCCTCTGGGCTTTGTTCTGGTATAAAGCACGCAGGAGGTGACGAGAGCACGAAAGAAGTGTAGGGGGAAACACGAGCCGCAGGCGAGTGTTTCTCCCTACTTCTTGAATGCTCTCGCCACCTCCTAAGTGCTTTATAACAGAACAAAACCCAGAGGAGGCTTATTTATTTGTTTTATAATAAAGAACTAGCGATTTTCCGCAAAAACGAGCTTTTATTTTCGATCAACTCCCAATGTTTTTTTTCAGCGCGCGCGCTGAATGTCGTCAGCACTGTCCTTTATACTCTGATAAAGTACAGCAATTTGGGCCAATCAGCGAGCTTGTAAGAATACGTCCAACACTCTCATTGGTTCAAAAGACAAAGGCTGTCAAACCATCAAAGTTCGAACGTAAAGCACTGAAAAGTTTGTGAACGCGAGATTTTTTCAGCTCAGTCAAGATATTTTTAAACATTCTCAAGTCTTAAATTAATCGAAATCCAGTCAAATTATGGCCCATGAAGACAATAAGAGGAAAAAACGATTTGTGGAATTTAGCAGAAGAAAACAAACAAGACGAACTACTTAGCTTGTTGCTGAAACTAAAGACAGTGTGCCGTGTTTTCTGAATGGACAACGGCTCAGTTTATGTCAATGCGAGAACTTCTGTTTTCTTTTGTGCTTTTAGTCTGTGCTTTAATGATAATGTTGTGGAGAGATGAATTCGACACACAAACAAATTTCTGTGTGTTTGATCCGTACTGTTTGTCGTTTTTACTAACTGCGACGTAAGGGAGCTCAAATTAAGCAACCAAGACTACAACGCCGAGTACTGTACCAGTGGCAAAAGTGGATTTGTCTTCCTCTTGTACTGTTGACGGTAGGCAAGTTTCATATCGTTTTCATTTTTCTTTGAAACTGTAGAATTTTCCACTTAGTCCGTTTGCAGTCCATTTCGAATTTTTGCCGTCAACATTCACGTCTTCAGCGGAGAAGACTTGTAAATTGGTCACTTCACATTGTTGTTTTGCATAGCTTGGCACTGAAACCAACCGAACTGTATTTTGCTCGGCAATTTTATTGTTTCATTCAAAAACGCCATTGTTTGATGGTTTCCTGGTTGATGTCGTAGTCCTGTTTTTCTTAACTTAACTCCCCATTTTTACAAGTGCTGACTTAGTTGTTTAACTCGGTCTCTATATCTACATTTTCCTAGAGCTCCTCATCTTCGCATTCTTTTAAGTGTAAGGGATGCTTTGTTCGAGCTCGTTCAGAATATTTTACGAAAAGCTGGTAAACTCTTTGAAAAATTCCGCCACTTTTTTCACTGCGCAAAGCCGGGGGATGACGCGAGCACCGTCCTTTATACTCTGATAAAGGACGCTGTTTGGACCAACCATATCGCGCGTAGTATCGGGACTGTATTATAAATTTATATATATATATATATATATATCTATATTTTGAAGGTGTCCGTTCGCAGGCCAGGTTACCTGGCAATAGTAGCTCACTTGAGAACTGTTGAATTTCCGCCATTGAGAATTCGGTGATGCCTTTTTTAAAGTAATGTAAATTTTGTGGAAACCGATTTCACTCGTCCTGGAAGTACATCCTATCTCCGAGATATTCAAGAAAGATTAGCCCGAGATCGTCGCCGATTAAGTTCGAATACCGTGAAAATCAACACAAGGAAAGCACGACTCAAAGCAGGGATAGAGAAACGACAGCAGGGAGAATAACAACAGAAATCGCAGCAAAGACAACAACCGCTCGCTCCAGAAAAAGGCAAACGAAACAGCAGGGAAAAGGAAAAGGAATTCAACCAAGTTAGTTTTGAATTTGAATGTGTTTTTGATAAAAATACAGGACATGAGTGAACGATTACATAACGAAATATCTTGGCGTACTAAATTTAGCAAAACGACTTAGAAGGGAGACCGAGTAGGAATGACTTCAACGATTGAAGATGTCTCTGGAAAATAATTCTATTAGTCTAAAAACGGAATCGGAAGACGACCAACAGATTACAAGAGAATGTAAGTTGGTATTTGTAATAATAAAACGATAGCGTCTCCATTTTGAAGAAATTCCCAACACAGAGAGTTGCAGTTGTTATAGCAATCATTTAGAACGATGTGATCTGACATCATTGCAACAGTGAAAATATTGTTAATTTTCTTGATCTAGCAGTTGTGTTTAGCATTTTCAACAGAATATATACCCAGTGTCACTATAAAGTACTGGTTCTGCAATATTATCAGTGATCAATGCGATCATTTGAAAATAAAGCAAATGTTATTACTTACTTCTGAGTAGTATTTCTCTTTGCTATATATATATATATGTATGTATTCTCTGATTGAAAGGTTTCAATAATGTTGCATGGAGACAACAAGTTTCATAGCCTTTTCACAATGGGTAAGTTTTACCTTAGAGTTCAATGACCCCCCTGATAATATTGCTATATAGAACCCTTGCCCTTTTCCCACAAATGAAATTCTAATTCAAGCCTTAATTTGCAAAGTTAGACATAACATGTTAACCTTGTTACTTTCTGCTGTCAAATAACAATCTTTAATAACAACCACAACATACAGTTAACCTTTTACATTGAAAGAACTTTATAAAGAAGAAAAGAAATTTTGTAATGCCAAAATGTTTATAATCTTTCTCATATATTCATTGCAAGTGTGCTGTATGTAGTAACAAGTGTTTCAAGTTTCCTAAATGCCCTAAAGTATGCTTTCAATAATGATTTTCCACACAAACTTTATAGACAAGTGAATGCACTAGATTCTAAGCATTAAAGAAGAAATGGTATTGTTTGGAGCTGTTTTGATTACTACCACCTCTGATGGAAAGCCTATTAAGAAGATTTTTGTATTGCTTGTAGTAGTAGAGTAACAATACCTTTACCAAGATTAGGACATGCATCTCACCCCATAAAAATATATTATGTTTAACGTAAAAAATATAACAATAATAATAATATCAATACCAAAAACAATAATAATAGTAATGATAATAATAATGATAATAATATAATGATAGTTCGTCTGGTTACTATATGTCATTGGTTGCAAGTTCAATAACTCTGGCTGCCATGACTTTTTCGATGAAATACCATCCTTATAATAAATCTTTCTTCTGCAGTTTTTATAACAAAAGTTTTCATATATTCAAAATAACATACTATTCTCTGGTTGGGTATGGATATTTTGCATGTTTCTGTAACAGCACAATTAAACTTTCATGTGGTATATACTTGTGACTGATTGATGTTGATTTCACATTATTTTCTTACAGGAGTACGTAGTGCAGCAATCTTTTTCAACATAACTAAGATTTCAATAACTCTTTCTTACATGTATTGTTTTTATGATATGACCTAAAAATAGCACAACCACATACTATACAGTTGGCACTCACTATTGCCAAACCTTTATTCAAAGTTATTGTAGAATCCAACTGTTTTATCCCCATTTTTTTATGTAATGACATTGTATCTCACACTTCTGTTGATATGGCATCTCTTTTGAGGGAAGAGGAATTTTTCTATCTACCACTAGGGGTACCATTGCAACTGAAGAGAGTACACAAATTGTAACATGTACTATTCATAATGCTCTCAATTTTGGTTACCTAGGAATGAAATAATGACTGCAGTAGACAATAAAATATCTAATCAGAAGATTCTTCTTACAATGAATCTCATGCAATTATTAGAAAAAAACATAAACAAAAAATAATTGGAGCATTCAACTCATCCTCGGTGGAAGAACATATTGTGTTTAAAAGTGATGTACAACAAAGAAGACAACACAATAAAGACTAAGAAAATACAACTAAAAAAAACAGGTTTTTAGACCGTGGTAAACACAAGCATTCAAGATTTCACCTTCAAAAGATTTACAATAATTTTCAATTTGTGTTAACTGAATATTATTGTGATACTTCATTGACTCTGTATTCCCTGTCAAGAAAACAAATAATTTTACTTCTATTCCCTCTGGTGCAATCTCAGTGGCAGTGAAAGAGCTAAATGAAGGTCAAATTTTAAGCCCTGTGCTGAGCAGTATACTGATCATGTAATTTGCACCAGGTGTCACTAATTGTGTACCAAACACAGCATAACAAATTAAATAATGGGGATTACGCTGATATAAAAAAATGAAATATAAAATAAAATATAAAAGTATTGTGACCTTTTCAAAAACTAGCTTCGCGAGGTTTTTGCGAGAGTCGTATTTCTAGTCTAAGAGTTGTTTTGTCTTGCTTTGTAAAGCCTTCCGGATAAACCTTATTTTTAAGATTCTGGAACAGATTTGTATATTTAGCGGAATCCATCTCTAAACGGTTTTCGATTTTCCCGCGAAATCCCAAATTGTTTTGGAGGGGATGACCAGAACACTAGGGATTTGGACATCCTGGGAGGGTACCGGGGGATGCCCAAAACGCTGCAGTAATATGAGAAGGGATGCCCAAAACGCTAGGGATATGGGAATGGGGATGCCCAAAACGCGGGGATGCCCAAAACGCTGTGACACCGCCATCTGTGTACGTAAATAGTCGTTTTCTTGTTTAAACCTTTTGATCGAAGACTCCAAACCTGCTTCAGTAGGACGATCATCCGAGCAGGACATTTTTTGTTTGATGTCATATCTCAGATTTAAGATCTTCAATAAAAAGACTGAGACGATGATAACATGGACAATTTCTAACCTCGGGTTGGTCATCATTGGTCTTGACAGCCTAGATGTCTTTAGCAACGCTCTTGTTGGTAGGACTCGGGCGAGAGTCTTCGTTCAAAATTGCTGACTTCAGTCTCTCAGACAAAACGGCTTTATTCCCTGCTTTAGTTAAACCTCGCATGTCAAGTTCAGACTTGAGTTCTTTAAGGCTAAGGTTTTTAAATTCTTTTCCTTTTAAGGCCGTTCGAAGAAGTTGTTCGTTGTTACTCGTCCCACCATTGCCAGATTCAACAAAATATTCGCAAGGATGAGTATCTTTCACAAGAAAACTGCAGTCATTCGTTGGATTAATACATAACATTGAAATATCCGGCAAAGAAGATGACTTTCGCGACGTATTCGAAGAAGAAACTGAACTTTCTTTCGGAGCACATGTCAAACGTCTTGCCGCCATTATGCTGTCGTAATTATGCTCAAAATGCAATGTTTTTTTGGCAAGTCTCAAATGGAAAGTTAAATCGACACTTTGGTTCTGTTTCATTGTTCTTTTTTCGAAAGCAATAACTTGTACTGCATCGAGTGTGTCTTTGAACCATATTCAACAAATCAACAGTCAGTGTCAGAATGTTTGATGTTTTTGTGGTCTTCTTGACAAGGATGAATGGAAGGTTTTATCCACAGGCCATTATCTGGAGGATTTGGGTTACAGGTGGACAATAACCAATCAACATATTGACAGATCTTCTCAGCAGCTATTTTCCCCTCACTCACTATTGTACTGGTAGTATTATCTTTACTATTTTCTGCCAAATAACCACAAAGTGCAGTTTCACTTAACCTGCATAGGCCTGGATCATTGCCGAGTTTGGCAACACCATGGAAATGAATGCTCCCTCCAGACTGATACTCAAATTTGTACCAGTGCCTTTTTGCATCAAATTGTTTCAAGCGTTCAGTAAAAAACCAATGTGAGGATTGTTAATAACATTTTGACGTCTCATTTCAGATAAGCTGTTTCCTTCATCTGTTTTGTTTCCAATAAGAGAATGTAATTCTGTCCAATGCATATCTGCTGCTGAAAATGTGAAAAAAAATGTGGGAGGTCCAGCATGTTGAGTGATTGCTTTCAAATCTTCTTTTGCTTTGTACCGATAAGCATCTGACCCACTTATGTTAGTAATGTAATGGGACAGCTTTGTCATCAAAAGGTTTGCATTATTATTGTCAACCATTTCTCTTATTTCTTCCAAAGTCAGATGATGTTCTCCAGGATTTTGTTTTAAAAATATTCTGGTTTGTTGTAAGATTTGTTTAGGCTGAGTCATGTTTAAAGCCCAATATGAAAACATCGGATGATTTGCAAACCAGTAAAACCATTTGTTGTCCTTTTCTCTGCAAATTTAATAAGGTGTTTTATCTATTCTTTCAGAGTTATATTTTTTAAAATTGTAGGATTTGTTGGATCTCCTTTACTATCAGGAAACAATGTTGGAAATGCCATTGTGGCTAAAAAGGGAGTGACACACTCATTTAAGGGCTATTACCCAAATTTGGCCAGTTCATATGTCCCTGTGAAACATTCTGACGAATGAAATCAATTTCTTGTTGCTGGGTGTCATAAACAGGTAGCAAACTGGAAGAATCTGTATTACTGTTATAAACAACATCATCTTCATTAGAAACAGGACCAACATCTGGTCTGGAAGTTGCATCATCTTCTAATGAAGTCTCATTTGTTTCTATAGAAAGAATTGCATTTGGAACATCATTCTCTGGTAAAGAATTTAATGCATGATAATTTAATTCAATGTGTGAATAATGTGGATTATTTTTATCAAGCCAGTGAATTGCATCTGAAACCACTTGTCTTCTGACTGAAAGGTTTTTAACAAAATTTCGTTTTCCTTTAACTTTAACAAGAATTATTGATAAATCTTTAGGGTATCTTGGAAGTGAATGTGCTAATTCACTGACATCTTGAGGAAGATTATTGTATGTCCTGAATATCCTCTTTGTCCTCGTGGTTTAATATAAATATGCATTATAGGAAGAGCTTTAGCAATAAGCATTTCTTTTATTTTCGTTAAACCAGAAAGTTCACTGGGTACTGGTGAGGGTATCATTAAGTTTTCCTTGGAAATTTTTTTTGGTGACTCCTTTTCCCTTGAGCACCTAGAACACTTACAATTTTGCAGACATTTCGGTGCCACTCTCAATGGCCATGCTTCAAAACAAATTTTGCATTGGTAAATGGAATAATTATCGGAATTATGGAATTTAGTTATATTTTCTTATGGCCAGCTCTGTGAATATCGCCATCTTTTTTCTGCATCAAAATTTAGTAAGTACTGTTTTTGGGTAATGGTACAGTCACCCTCTGGCTGGTTATTACATGCCTTTTTTACAATATTTTCAGGACTTTGTTCTTGTTTCCTTTTTCTCTGCCTATTATCTTGCCTGTTTTGAAGTCTCTTGATGTTGCTCGTGTGATTCTGATAATTTTAGTTTAAGATATTTCAAGGCATTCTTATTAATAGTATGAGGTACTGTAGAAACATAATGCAAGTCTTCTATGTAACCAACAAACAATACTCTTAGGTTTTTATTAGCAGGAGGTGGAGTTATTGTAGTGCCTTCTGGGCAAGAAAGCCTTGACTCAATGATATGAATTATACAATTAAGTTGATTGGCTACAGCTTGTATGATAATGTTGTCACACCATGTGCCTGGTGTTGCCATTCTTTTCAAATGAATCCTCGGATATACTCTCTAAAACAACTCAGGATGTTGTTCTAAATAGCTAACACCAGCTTGCCTTACGGCAATATGAAACTCAGAAGTTCCATAATACTGATGTGACATTGCTCTGAAAAAAGCAGTCACCGGAACCACCAACATCCAAAACCTGCAAACCTTCACGACATAGTCTATTAATCATTCAGTCATATGAACTGTTTTCAGTACTTGTACTTGAAGCATTTGTATCCGTTTGAAATGAGTGTCTATCGTCTGGATTCATACCACCAGAAAGTGTGGTAAAAAGTACAACCCTGGAAGATTTTTTCAGTGAAGGCTTTGAATTATTACACCTTAATTTTTGAAATATTCTCTTTTGAGCTGGAACATGTTTTGCATTTAGCTTTGAACCAAAGTAATAAGTGCCTTAGAAACCAAGTTTTTAATGTTTTGCAGAAGTAGTTAAAACCGGATGAGCTAAGACAATTTTTTTGAAAAATACATTTAATTTGTTTTCTCTTCTGTCTGTGTTTTAGAAATTGAAACAATTTCTGTTTAGGTATTCTCGAGGGTTACCTGTCTCCTTTACCACATCAAACTGATTTGGCAGAACGCCCACGCGAGGGTTCCCCGTCTCTTTTATCACATTGACTGATTTGGCAAAATAATCACGCATTTTTCAGCTAAATCACACATTTCTGTACCTTTACAGTCGAAAGGTTTGTAGAAGTTTGTTTATATTTGAAATCGCAGCAAGCAAATTAGGCCAAACTTTGCCTGGCTTCAACGAATGACCTGGACTTACATGATTCGCGACAGCTTGCTGTGCTCGTGTATGTCATGTATGTGTAAATAATAAATTTTCGAAATGTTCCACCAACCAAATCATTGAAAGTGATTGTTCCGAGAAAGAGTATTATTCCTGAGTTAATTTTGGATCCAAGTCTTACTTGCTGAAGACTTTGAATACACATTTGTTTACGATAAATTCTACCGACAACTTACCGACACCTTACCAACAGCCTACCGACAGATCGCCGACAGGTTACCAAGTGTCGGCGGACAGGTTATTCTGGGAGCTGTTCTTCACTTACACCAAAATTTCAAGAACAAACTGGTTCTATACTGCACACGCACGATGAAATGAAAATCTTCTATTCGCCTTGTACGTGAAAGACGTCACTGTAGGACGATTGTAATGTGGTTGGGGAAGAGCAGATCACAAGTTTTGTCCAAAGTGCGGTATAAGTTTATCTTCGTCCTCAGCTAGTCAAGTGTCCTCTTTCAAGGAATTTTTAACCCAAAAGTCGAAACAGAGGCAAACCACCTTCAATTCCAAGATCTCATCATCCAAGATCGGGTGAAGTAGACCATCTACTCCTCCCTGAAGCTCTGGGAGAAAGAATAGTTCATTTGGTCTCCCACTAATAGTGTCAAGCCTAGAGCCCCTTATTAAATGTGTGTTCCAGTGTTCTTTAACTTTGTTTAGGTCATCTTGAAGTAATTGAGTAAAACAGAACCAGAGGCATGCCATTTGAATCAGCGGCTTCTAAACCCCCTTGTCTGCCGAAGTCGCTACCCGCAAATCGCGGTTTTAAAATCGCGTCCTTAAGTGTAAACAGTCTGATAAAACATATTGATGATCTCAGAATTTTTCTTGCTGACAATCCAGTCGATGTCCTTGCAATTAATGAATCCAAACTTGACGAGTCTATCAAAAATTGCGAGCTCTACATCCCTGGTTACGAAATTATTCGTAGAGACAGAAACAGGAATGGTGGCGGTGTATGCTTTTACATTAAAACTTCTATTAACTTTGCAATACGCGGTGACTTGAACCTGATTGATCTTGAGAATTTATGTTTAGCAAATTCAAAAACCATGCTCTAAGCCGTTCCTCGTAGTAACTTGATATAGGTCACCTTCCTCTTCAGCTGAACTTTTTTCACACTATGAGACCCTTGTCGGAAAATTAGACTCTCTCGATCTTGAATACTATCTGATGGGTGACTTGAATTGCAATATGGTCTCTGCCCATTTCGACATTAATACACGTTTACTTTGTGAAATTTCTGATATATATGGGCTACAGCAGCTTGTAACAGAACCAACTCGTATTACTGAGTCATCATCGTCTTTAATTGATGTAATATTTACAAACTGTATTAACAGGGTAGTCGGTTCAGGAGTTTTGCATATTGGCATTAGTGATCACAGTCTCATTTATGTTTATCGTAAACTATCTCCAGAGTTTGCTTTCAAAGGGCATTCAATTAAGACTTATAGAAATTTTAGTAATTTCAATCGATATAATTTTCGCAGGGATATTTCTCGACAGGATTGGTCTTGTTCCAGTGATGACCCAAACGTTTTGTGGGCTGACTGGAAAGCTAAATTTTTGTCTATTGTGAACAGTCATGCTCCAATCAAGACTAAACGTGTTGGGTCAGGTAAGGTACCTTGGATTACATCAGACCTGCGGAAGGGTATGCGCGATCGCGATGTTGCTAAACGGAAAGCTATTAAGTCTAACAATCCTTAAGACTGGGCCATGTACAAAAAGCTACGTAAAAGAATCAATGGAGAAGTCAAATCTACAAAGGCATTCTATTATGCTAGTGCTTTATTCAGTCTAATGGCGATTCACGTAAAACCTGGCAATTGATTAACGAACTCACGTCCCGTCAGAAAAATAACGCGTCTGTGAAAAAATTAAAATAGACGAGAACTCAGTAGCCAATTCTCACGAGCTTTCCAATGCATTTAATGATCACTTTTCAACAATTGGAACCAAACTAGCTAATGAGATACCCCTTGTTACCGACGGTTCAAGTTATGCCGATTACATTGTTAGCAGCGACAACAAATTTATTTTAGGAAAAATTAGTAGTAGTTATGTCTTTTCTCTTTCAAATAAATTATCTAAATCCAAAGCAACAGGTCTGGATGATATTTCGGCCAAACTAATTCGGGAATGTGCGGATCTTATCTCGATCCCCTTTATGTAACAATTTCAACAACTCTTTAAGTTCTGGTTTATTTCCAGGTGACTGGAAATGCGCTAGAGTAACTCCATTGTTTAAACAAGGTGAGCGAACTGATGTGAATAATTATCGGCCATTCTCTGAGTAGTAGGGAATCGCCGGTTCTGGACCAATCGATATTCGGGGGATTCCCCTTAAGGTGCTGAAGGTGCGAAGTGATGATGCGAATGTGCTGAAGGTGCTGAAGGTGTGAAGTTATGATGCGAATGTGCTGAAGGTGTGAAGTGATGATGCGAAGGGTGTGGTCTTGTTGTGAAAAGAATCACGTGATCATCTCGTGCGGAGGAATAGGCAATCATTGCTTTTGAGAAGATTTTTGTGCTTCTTGTTTTTTGCGCATTTGTTCTTTTAGCAAGACTATCTTTTCATGTCTTTTCTTAATCAAGAAATCTTCCGTTGCATCATCCCACAGGAATTTGCATACGCTCATCTTCCCACAGGTGGAACAATGCTTGATTTTCACCTCTGAATAACGTTTGCGGGGTGTGTTCTTATACTTCAGGTAACAGCTGCATTCTTGACACACGAACCTCATGATACCGTGCTTACAGAAGGCGTTCGTACCGAACTTCTTGCGCATGTCTGAAATGAACTTCTCATGATGGGCAATCTTGTGTTTGAGCTCTTCTTTAGTCATTCTAGGATTATGCTTAAGCTTCAAATTACATATGATGTGAATCAACTCTACCTTGGTGTGTGATTTGAAAAGCTTTTTGGTGTATTCATAGACATTGAGAGGGGGAGGAATGGTGAGGCGCTCTTTTTCTGGTTCGATGACAACTCTCTTTGGGAGTGCAACAAACTCGATGGTTGAACACTTGGGCGCATCCTCAATGGTAAAGGTATCGAGAACCTTGAATGACCCTCCAAAATCTGGCCATTCGTAGTCGTTCGCAATGAACTCTGTGATGGTGTATTCTTGAGCGATAGTAAACATGGTTGGGGGGTGTTCAAACTCCACGATGGAGAACTTGGGAGCATCTTTATATGGAAAGACGTTGAAAGGAGGCATCTCAAAGTCGGAGAGAACGAAAATCTTGTGGATTCTTTCGGTGCACAGTGCATCGAAAATCTCATCAACGATTGATGTATCTGAGAGTGTATCGAACTCTTTGAGGATCTCAGGATCAAGAGGTGGATTTGAATCCTCCTGAGAAACATATGCGACCCCCACGTACTCGTTCCAGAGAGTTTTCATTGAATGCTTCAAATCCTCCAGATGAGTGCGCGTGGTGGCGAATTCTTGACTATGTAAGTCATACATGGACTTTTCAAGCTGCCATAGCTTCGTGCGCATGTGATTGAACATCCACACAGGCGTCGGCTTGAGGATCGGAACGTTCAATATGGGGTTCTCCCAGTCAAGAATGTAGACTTGCCCTCACTGATGTTTTGTTGAGAAATATTTCTCAAAAGCTTCATAGACCGTTGAAGACTATGAAGAAGCAGTGTTGAGCGGTTGAGAGCGGTTGAGAGTGGTTATGAAGGGAGATCCATGCACTCTTTTCACCTTACCTTAAGGCGCCTGTGTGGTTCACAGAATAGTTCAGGGGAGCATTCACGGCAATGCTTTCTTGGAATCTCGTGATCGCAGAACTTTCTTCCAGCGCAGCAATAAATGCACAAGTGCTTCACCTTCCCGTGATTGCAGAAAGATCTCGGCCAACATATGGCGCACTGATAGTTGTTGCGCCTGTGTTCGCATGGGTAGATCTTGTACGTGCACTTTTCTTTCTGTATGATAACTGGCTCCATTTGAGAAATAACACGCCATTCCTTTAAAACGCTTAACTTTAGGCTTTGAAAATGAGCAAAGGCTTTAAAGAGAAGCAGGCCTTTATTTTAAAAGAAATCATGCCGCCTAGAAGAGCGCCCGTTCCACTCCCAAAGAATCCTTTGAACGTTCGAAATCCCGAGATCAACGCGCCGATACTTCAACCTATTCCTGTTTCTGAGCACATACTCGACCGCCCCAGTCCAGAGATAGACTCTCCCATACTTCAACCAACTCCAGCACGTGTCATCATGGGAAGGTTTGCGAATTGGATCATATCCTTCGTTCCGAAGTCCATCAGGAAACAGGTGAGCGAACGAGTCGAGAGGTTGAAGGCCCAAGTGAACAATCTCTTCAAGAAGAAGCCTTCACTCACCCCTAAGCCTCTTAATGCAGCGTTCAAAGGTTACCTTAACACCTTCGTCGTGGATGGTGTGGAAGGTTATGATCCACCAACGTTCTAGAAGGAGGCCAAAGAGGGCATCGTAAAGCTGCTCAATGAAAGGCAGAAGCCCTTGAAGGTCAAGTTCATCTTCTCCTGCGAGTACATCAAGGAGAATCCAGCCACAAGGGAGATCAACAGGAACAGAGGCTACTTCCACACTCGCGTCATCACGATCACTGAATCCTCCAACGTGAGCGAGATCTTCGACCAGATCGTCAAGGAGATGCTTGAGCCAGAAGATGCTTGAACCAGAAGTTCCAAAACGAGGGCTCAGGATGGGCATTCGATCGCATCATCTCCTTAAAGATTCACATCAACCCCTTTGAGCCTTTCCTCGGAAGCTCGTACATCCCCTTACCCAAAGAGTTGACCACCAAGAAGGCGATCGTGAACATCAAGAACGAGGACGATCACGAGTGTTTCAAATGGGCTGTTACTGTTGCCGTAAATCCTCCTAGGGACCAGCCTCAGAGGGTGAGTAGAGAGATGCTCGTCAATTCGGAGCAATTTGACTGGAGTGGCATAGACTGTGTCATCAAGAACTTCTCACGACTCATGAGCTCCTTCACAAACAATCACGAGCATGCGGTTTACTACTGCCGTAGATGCCTCTCTCGATTCACGTCTCCCAAAGAGTTGACGAGGCACTACGACTTTTGCATGAATCACGACTCTGTTAGAATGGAGATGCCTAAAGAGGAGGATGGCACCCCTAAGTTCATCGAGTTCATGTTCCACAACAGGAAGATGCGCGTGCCCTTCGTGATCTACGCAGACTTCGAATGCTACACCGAGAAGATGAGTGGTTGCACCCCCGATGATCGCATGAGTTTCACGAACCCCTATCAACACAACAAGCCCTCCGGGTACTCATATCTCGTGAAGTGTTTCGACGACACCCTCTTCAAACCTTGCCTCGTCTCCTATACCGCACAATCCCCAGATGATGACGTGGAGGGACACTTCGTGAAATCTCTAGAGGCCAAGGTTGCAGAGCTGTACGACCTCTTCAATTTCAAAGAAGACATGGTGATGAGCGATGACGACGAGATCAACTTCTGGGAGGCCACTCACTGCCACATATGCGAGAAGGAATTGGGCCCCAATGAGAAGAGGGTGCGCGACCATTGTCATCTCACGGGGAGATTCAGAGGTGCGGCGCATGACTTCTGCAACATGAAGTTCAAGATCCCCAAGTTCTATCCATTGATCTTTCACAACCTCTCGAGATATGATGCTCACCTCTTTGTGAGGACCCTCGGCACCACAGCTGGAAACATCAAATGCCTCCCGAACAACGACGAGCAGTACATGTCTTTCAGTAAGGACATCGTCGTTGACACGTTCACGAATGCGCAAGGGAGGTACGTGGAGGTGAAACGAGAGATACGATTCATTGACTCCTTTCGTTTCATGGCGAGTGCCCTCAGCAACCTCGTGAACAACCTCCCCAAGGATTCATTCAAGATCATACAGGAGTTCTTCAAGGAGGATCAGTTGGAGTTCATCTTGCGGAAGGGTGTCTTCCCATACGATTGGTTCGATGGCGTCAACAAGTTTAGCGCTGAGGAGCTCCCCTCGAAGGAAGAGTTCCACTCCACCCTCTACGATTCCAACGTTTCGGATGAGGACTACGAACACGCGCAGAAGGTGTGGAATCACTTCGAGATGAAGAACATGAGGGATTATCACTACCTATACCTCAAGACAGACACCATCCTTCTTGCAGAGGTCTTTGAGAATTTCAGGAACGTATGTCACACCAACTATGGTCTCGATCCTGTGTGGTACTACACAGCGCCAGGACTTGCGTGGGATGCGATGTTGAAGAAGACGGGGGTGAAACTCGAACTCCTTCGAGATCCGGAGATGCTCATGTTCGAGAAAGGCATTCGAGGGGGTGTATCCATCATCACCACTCACAGAGGCAAACAACCCGTACATGGAGCACCACGACCCTCGGAAGCCTACGAGTTACATCACCTACCTTGACGCGAACAACCTCAACGGATGGGGATGATCAAACCACTCCCCACCCATGGCTTTCGATGGATGAATGATGGGGAGATTTCAGAGTAGGAGAAGCGCCCGTGCACTCTTGCAGTGGATCTGGAGTACCCCGAAGAGCTTGACGATCTCCACAACGATTATCCTCTCGCTCCCGAACGCCTCATGATGGACAAGGTGGAGAAGCTCATTCCCACACTCTCAACGAAGAAGAACTACGTCCTCCACCACGAGTCCCTGAAGCTCTACATGAGCCTCGGATTGAAGCTCATGAAGATTGACAGGGGCATCACCTTCGAAGAGACTTCCTTCCTGAAGTCCTACATCGACATGAACACCGCCCTCAGAACGAAGGGAACGAACGACTGTGAGAAGGACTTCTTCAAACTCATGAACAACTCTGTGTTCGGGAAGACGATGGAGAATATTCGCAACAGGGTGGACGTTCAACTCGTCTCAGGTGAAGCCCAAGCGCGCAAGCTCATTTCGAAGCCGAACTTCAAGCACCGCACCATCTTCTGTGAGAACCTCGTTGCTGTTCATATGGCGAAGACGAAGCTTGAGTTCAACAAACCCGTACACCTCGGTGCCGCCATCCTCGACCTGAGCAAGACCTTGATGTACGATTTCCACTACAACTACATCAAACCGAAGTACGGAGAGAGGGCAGAACTCCTTTTCACTGACACGGACTCTCTCATGTACCTAGTGATGACCACACGGATGACTTCTTCCAAGACATCGCCCCCGACGTTCAAGATCTCTTCGACACCAGTAACGTCCCCAAGGATCACCCATCAGGCATCTTCGCGGGAACAAGAAGGTCATTGGTAAGATGAAAGACGAGACTGGAGGCAGCCAGATCTCTGAGTTTGTGGGTCTCAGAGCGAAACTCTACTCCTTCAGAATGGATGACGGCAAGGAGGAGAAGAAGTGCAAGGGAATCACGAAGGCCGTGGTGAAGAAGACGATCTCCTTCGACGATTACAAGAGGTGCCTCTCCGAGCGCCAACCTCAGATCAGATGCGTAAGATGAACGTGATTCGTAGTCACCTGCACGAGATGTACTCTGAGACGATCAACAAAGTCGCCCTCTCTCACTAGGATGACAAATGTATCATCAGAGAGGATGACGTACACACGTTCGCTCATGGTCACTTCAAAACGCTCTCTGGTGGCAATTCTGTGTCCTCTGGTACAACCTAAAGCTTCTCGCGAACGAATCCCCTCTTCGGCCCTCCCTCTAAGTAGTACAAGATGGGCTGATTCGGAGAGAGCACACTTCGAGACAAGTAATAAATCTCCATGCTCCATATGGGATCCGTGGCCCTCCTCTTCTCCCCACCCTCATCCTCCCCCGGTGCGAACAAGTATCGAATCGCAACCTCTGAAGGCAACCTCTTCTCCTCAACCCCCACTGGTCTCTTGTACGTCTTTTGCTTCACTTCAATTGCCTTCAATCTCCCTCTCATCTTCGTCGTCTTTGTGTTCAACGTTCGAACGATATCAGGCAACCTCTTCACTCACACTCGGGACCTCTCGTCTGATATCATCTCCTGAGCGTACTGATGGGAGAACAACCTCTCTCCTATCGTCCTGTTCGGTCTCTCCACGAACGTTTGAGAACGATGATTCCCCGCGGCACTTCGCTGTATTGTCACCCCTCGTCTCTCCATGAGTTTCGTCACGCCACCCATGAACTCTCTCCCCGGATCCACCATAATAGTCTTCGGCCACTCCAAACTTCGCGCGTAAATCCTCTCAAAGGCTCTCGCGACCTCTCCACTTTCCTTCGAGGTGATTGCCTCCGCATCCTTGTACCTTGAAGCGACGTCCACTACCACGAGTGCGTAGCGATACGTCTTCCCTCTGAAGATGTCGTGGGGGAGGAACAAGAGATCAGCTTGGTGCAAATGATTCGGTTCATCAACCACCCATGTGAGGTCTCGGAATGTACTTGGGAGTAGGGAGATATATTTGCCACAAGGCTTGCTTCTGAAGCCACTCGCTCGCCTCATCTTCACTCATTTTCGCCTCATGCGCCAACTTGGGAATCGCAGCGTAGCCCTTCCAATACCCTGATGCGGAGTAGTACTTCCTTCTCATCGCATTCTCTTGAATCATCTTAAAGATAGTACACACCCGTCGTTTAAATGTCGACCATACCTAGAGCCCTCACGATCCATCACCCACGCTTGGTGAAAGGATTGAAAACGGATAGATCACTGAATCGCGTCACGTTCACCCCCTCTTCAGTGAACCCCGGTGAGACTTTGTATGTTCACATCCCCAAGTTATCTGAGAACGTTGTGATCATCCCAGGAAGTGTGTACCTCATTTTCGATCTGAACGTCACGGGGCACAAGGACAACACCCTCGTGAACAACGTGGGAAGGAATCTCGTCTCCAGGCTCAGAGTTGTTTTCGGAGGAGAGACTCTTCAGGACACGCAGAGGTTTGATCTCTTCCAGACGTACCACGACATGCATCTCCCGAAGAAGGTGCTTAGAGATATGCTGAGGCTTCTCCTCTGAGAATGTGTGCAAACTCCGAAAGAATGCGAGTGACAAGAACACCTCAAATGCTAAGGAGGTCTTTCTCGCGGCGATTCACAACACCAAGTATGCTATACCACTGGACCACCCCATCCTCAAGGGGCATGGAGTCTTCTACCCTAAATCTCTGGCGCATCAGCTCACATTCGAGATCACCCTGGCGCCCGTGACTGACGTCGTTGTCTTTTCGAATGCTGAAACCCCTCCGAATTACACCCTGACAAACCTTGAGCTGGAGTACTCATGCATCTCGAGCAAAATCTTGGCGGAGGAGGCGATGAGCTCTTACCAATCTGGCAATGGTTTCCTCTACGAGAACATACTCCTCCACAAGACGTTCACGATCTCGCGCCCCAAGGATGAGGTGATAAACGAGCACATAAATCTCCCCAGAAGATCCATGACGGGAATCTTGTGTCTCTTCGTGGACCCCTACGCAGCGGGAGGAAGAGACTCAGAGAAATTCGTGAACCCCAAGATCACATCCATCAACATCAACGTAGATGGGATGCCCAATCGTCGATACTCCAAAGGGATGATGCCCTCTGACCTCTGGAGAACCGCAATTGAGCGCTTCGGGTTGGACGATTCCGTGAGAGAAGAAGACTTCTTCGGGGACAAATTCGCGCTCTGGATCGACCTCACGGCATTCCCAGACAACGGAATTCACGGGGGAGGCTTCGAGTTGAACAGAACTCGCCATGGGATCAAGCTGGAGATGAAGCGTCAGAAAGGAAAAACCGGTAACATCACGTGTCACATGTTCGTCGTTGCGGATGCGGTCATGGAGATCATGAATTCTACTCTAAAGGAAATCGTGTACTGAGAGACAACCATGGACGACTTGCGAGAGAAGATACCATTCAACTGCATCATAAATGGCCCCACGAATTGCGGGAAGACACAGTGCCTTGTGGACCAACTCCGATGCACCTTTAGAAGAGCCTTTGAGTACATCATTCTCGTATGCCCCACGTACGTGCGGAACAAGACGTACAGGAACTTCGCGAGGGGTGACCCAGGGTTCTTCGTACTCTCCCCTGATTCGAGCAACCGAGAAGAGATCGATGACTTGTTGCGCCTCTGCCACCTCATCTTCTCGGGCACGAATTCCCTCTTCATTCTGGATGACTGTGCCGTCTCCAAGGACCTGAAGAATCGTTCGAACAAGTTCATTGACTTGGCGTTCTCGGGGCGCCACGATGGCATCTCCGTGTGGGTGTTGACTCAACAGCTTACGTCCATCGCGAAACCATTCAGAGAGAATGTTGCGTGCGTCATCACCTTCTACAACCCCTCGCAAGTCACGATGAAGACCCTCTTTGACGACTATGGAGGGGACTTGAGCGCCTAGGATTGCAAGCATTTCGGGAAGATTCTGAAGGAGAAGTACTCGCGATTATGTCTGCGCCTCCGTTACCCTTACGTAAACTATTTAGAGATACCAGTGACGAGGTCGTAAACATCATGGCGAATCTCGAGGACATAATCAACGGCAAAAGTGGAGGGGTCGTTTTCAAGGATGAGTACCCAAGTGATGACGTGAAGGAAGCATCAAAGAGCAATCTAGAGGACAAGAAAGAATCCCTCGCCATTCTCGCGTGCCTGGGATCAACGAAGGAGTACTTGGGGAAGGAGATGGATCACGCAGCCATACGCAAACTCTCAGACAAGGACGTGGAGAAGTTCTACCAGAGGTACCAAGTTGTCTCTGGAAAGAAGATCGCGGATGGTCTTGGGAACTCTTCCTTCGGCCTCATATCGAAAGTCGTGAGCAAATTCGTGAACATCGATGATGAGGGTGCGCTCGTGGAGGACTGGAAGAACGATCAGTTGATCCACAAGGAGATCTCTGAGCTCTCAGGACTCTTGGTGCTCAAGGGGGGTCGTCTTGTTGCGCTCTTGTATGCGATATTGCACGTTGCTAAGCACTTCCAGGTGGATGGTCAAGAGAAGGCAACAGAATCCAAAGAGTCTTAAAGGGTGCTCAATGGTGATACCAACATGGATGAGAAGTTGAGCACGAACTTGGATAAGAGGTTGAGCACGATCGAAAGAAATCAAAGACGGCTCCTAAAGAGGGAGAATGAGAGGGACGAATTTGACTATTGGCTCGATAGGCTATTGAAAGACCTCACCGTCTCTGTTCTTTTGGGCGTGAGTCTTGTTGTGTTCTTCAGGAGCTAAGAGGTTGTACCTTTCTTCATGTTGAGTCGCCCTTTGAGTCGCATGAAGAAGCTTAAAGATAACCTCAAGAGAATCTCAACGATGACTGAAGAGACACCCAAGAGCGAGAGTGCTGTTGAGCAGACCACGAACTAACCTGTGGCTCCCAAGAAAATAAAGGACCCCAAGAAGGTGGCGGCTGGGAAAAAATTAGCAGAGTACCACAAGAAGGCGAAGGATGTTCTCATGAAGAAAGAGGAGGAGGATAGAGTGCGAGAGATGGATGAGGAGAAGGTGCAAGGAGGGGTTGGGGGCGCCTGGCTTCCAGCATTGTCATTCCAAACCGTCCTCTCTATGGCAGGAATTGGACTCACCGCTTTCGAGTTGTACATGAGAAACAGAGCTCAGAAGGGAGATGACTTCAAGGCACCGGAGACGCGAGTGATTCAAGATCCCCCACCCAAAAGTACTTTAAACGATAGCTGAATGTAATGTGCAAATGTCAGACAACAAGCTCGTGAAGACCGTCACTGATTCCATTGTACTCGAGGGTCTTTCCGCCGGCGTGGGATGGATTGCTAAGAAAGCTCTGAAGGAGAATTTCCTCATGTACCCATCATCTAGTGTGATGAATTTCGTGAAGTGGGCGGCCGTACTGAGTGGGAGCTCGTACCTCAAAATGTATTTAGAGGATCAAAAGATCTTGCCTCAACAGTTGTGAATCATGGCGGCAGTTGCGAACATGCTCGGAGGTGCAATCCTAAATGCGACAGCGTTCATCGGGGGGAACTATCTTGCGAAGACTTTCAGTGGCGCGTCATCATCGGATATCGAGAGGGAGAGACACGACAAGGTTCTGGAGAAGTATCGGAAGGACTACACGGAGTTTCAGGAGAAGAGGATCGCGCTCATTGATTGGCAGAATGAGAGGAAGGGTGATGAGGGGAGGGCGCAGAAGAACATCACGAGCACTGACAATCTTGGCCTTCCTGCGGATGAAATCGTGGCGAGCAATGAACGCGAGGTGGCGAAGAGGAGATCGCTGATCGAAGAGATGAAGAAGAAGCTAGGATTCCATCGTGAGAAGGCGCTGAAGAACGGATGACGCTTCGAGATCGAGTGAAGAGGATCTTCAAGAAGTATGGATTCACGGCCTTCGCGGTGGTGAGTGCGGTTGCTGTGGTGATTGGGGTCATCGTCTCGAATCTTTCCAAGGGTCTCTCGAGGTTGGGGAAAGGTGTGGGTAATGGACTGAAGACGATTGGAAAGAAACTCGGGGAAATCTTGCCCGGGATGGTGGGTGCGATCGTGAGCTTTCTCTTCAAGACGGCGGGGGAGGTGATCTCCTTTCTAGGGAAGAGCGCGTGGTTGCTGATCGTCGCGGTGGTAGTGTACTTTGTGGAACGACTTAAAAGGAGGGGGAGATGAGTGCTCAAACATGAAGAGCTTTTGCGTCTTTGAGGGAAAGAAGACGGGGTGCGTACCCGGGACTGAGTTGTACTCGATGACTTCCAATGGGTGATACATGATGAGGTGCAAATGTTCAATCTGTGGAATCACGAAGCCCGTGTTCATCAACAACAACAACAACAACAACAACTTTATTTAAATATATAACAAAAGATACATTGGGACTGGCCTGCAGTTAGCAAGGCTATTCGAGGCAGGCCAGGCTACATAATTTACATACAAACTAGACAAATACCAGAAAAGAAAGAAATTGGATGTGATATAAGTATATATATTTGACATTAAATAAATACTATTTAACTTAAGTTCAAGGACAATTAAAGTGAAATTTTAAAAATAAAATGAAATGAAAATAACAGAAAAGAGAATTACTTCTTCATTTTCACGATGATCGTATCCACATCAATATAATAGGAGTCTTCAGTTACAAGGATATCAAGTAGCATTTCTTTTAGTGATCTTTTAAATGCTTTTTTCGGTCTTTCTTTAAGAATTTGAGGTATCCCATTCCAAATTTTGACCCCAACACGTGAAAAAGCATTTCGTTTGACATTGAGTCGAGATTCTTTAGTATAAAAATGTTCAGAAGTTGAGGCACGTGTGTTGTAAGTATGAACACTAGAAATTCGAGAAAAGAGTTTCAAAATATTATCCGGAGCAGTGTTTTTATTTATATCATACATAAGACTACAAACGGATTCGTAATATAGAGACTGTAAAGGTAGAATTTTTGCATTTACAAAATAAGGTATTGCATGGTCGTTTGTTTCAGCAAAATATATTAAACGCAGGGCACGTTTTTGAAGGACAAGAACTTGGTCAAGGAAAGTTTTACACGCGTTGCCCCAAGAGATAAGACCATAACTTAGATAAGGTGTAATTAGTGACTGATAAATATTTAGGAGGGTGCAAGTGGGAACAATCACAGGGCGAATTAATACATTTATGAACTTTTAAGAAAAAATTAAATGGCACTTAAACTTGATGAGAATGTTTAATTTAAGCCGTAAAGCTTCTTAAAGTTCTTAAAGGGCAAGAAAATCTTTAAGATGTCTTTAATGACATTTAAGTTTTATTAAATGTATTTGTCAACAAACATGAATTTACTGCCTTTAATTGGGTCTTGGAAAGGTAACTTAAATTGAAATGTGCCTTTAACTAACTTTAATTTTCCCATTAAAGGTTAAGTAAATGTAATACTGTATTTAAGTGGTAACACTTAAATCTTCGTAAAGACAACAGTTAAAAATCACATTTATAAATCTTTAGGAAAGATTTATATGGCACTTAAACCTGATGAGAATGTTTAATTTAAGCCATAAAGCTTCTTAAAGCTTCTTAAAGGGTAAGGAACGCTTTAAGATGTCTTTAATGACATTTAAGTTTTATTAAATGTACTTGTCAACAAACATGAATTTACTGCCTTTAATGAGGTCTCAGAAAAAAAGTTAAATTGAAATATGCCTTTAACTAAGAAAATGGGGATCATGTACCTTATGGGGGCCTCGACCAATACATCCGTCGACACATCGATCAAGATATCGATCGATGTCTCGATCGGTACTCGACCGATACATGGTAGATATGACGACCGAGTATCGGTCGAGTATATTGGTCGAGACATTGACCGATCTCAAACGATGGGTCGACCGATGTATCGGTCAAGGCACCCCCATAAGATACATGATCCAGTAAATGTACTACAGTATTTAAGCGGTAACACTCAAATTTTCGTAAAGACAACAGTTAAAAGCAAACCAACAAAAATAAAGAAAAACAAACTGACATGCTACATGTATTAAAGAACAGTGCAGCTCAAGTGTACCAGTACAATTTACAAAACCAATTTATCAAAGTTGCTGAGAAAAACCATGAGCTCTCTACCCCACAAGGCAATACAAAAGGAACCAATGATTTAAATAAAATGCTCTGAGCTTATACTCCAAAAATATTATATCAAATTACATAATTAAACAAATTACTCAGTCCCTTACTCAGTATGCGGCAATGAACATTAACTTCATGTGCCCCATACGATTAAAACTCATTGCATACATCCCAACCCAACTACATCACACTCTTCTCTACAGTATCAGTATGATATTGGGTTTCCACATGGTTGAAACTGACCTCATTATCAGCTTTTGACTCATAACCAATGGAGAATATCAATTTACCAGTTATTGCAAAAAAGCCCTGTTTTCCATTCACCAATTTCGGGTGATGCTCCATATACCAAGTCAATACATGTATATACACTACTGTGTTGTTCTATTGTGTGAAGTATATTATGTTGTTTAAGGGTTGGGCCCATTGTTGTGTTCGTTATGACATAACTCAGGACTTGATTGACTTGCTAAATGGCATATGACCCCCAGTTTGTGTTTACATGATGAATAATGTGACTGATAGATCTCTACCATGAAAAAGACCTAAATTTGACAATGAAGACACAAAAGTGGTGAGTGAAAGTCAACCCACCAAAACAATACAGTTTATTACTTTTCCTTTTACATATCAGCAACTTCTTTCCTGAAATTAAAGGTGATGATTAAAGTCTAAGGTTTCCATAAACACTGCTCTCTCTAATATTCGAAACTAGAAACAATGGGATGTGGTACTTAAGTTCATTTATAACTGTAATGCTGGGAAATTTTTAAAAATTTAAATATTTTGTCTTTTAGAGGTCTCCTTGAGACCTCTCCTAAGAGGTCTCCTTGTGACAAGTAAAACCGTCTGGCATTAGACAGAGTAAAATCTATGAAGTCACTCTTAGTGGGTAAAGAGTTATTAATCTTGATTTGTTTGGTCCCTATGAAAGTGCAATGCATGAAGCAACATCTGCAGAATTAATCAAATTTGTTCATCTTGTAATCTGTACATACAAAATTGCATTGGCTAAAACACTAAGTAATTATTATAATATACAATTATTACTTATTCATTGAAGGTCTTGAAAATTTACTAGATTTCAGTTGTCACCTGTTTGTACATAATGTCATTCTTTTAAAATTGACAATTTAATTTGTTTTATGAAAAAACGAAGTAACAACAACAAACTGGTCTGGATTTTAAAATATCCATGTTTGTTTTGCCAGTTATGTTACCAGCTAAAAAAAACAAATTTGGTTTAAAATCTATCCAGATTTGGTTTGTCTAAAACCCAAATTGTGAAGTTTGTCCAGGGAAATACCAGATTTGGTTGTGGAAAAATCCAAATTTGTATTACAAACTAAGCTGGATAATCAAAACACAAGTTTGGCTAACAATTCTTCTTCCATGAAAACCGAACTTGGTTTAGTTGAAAAACCAGTTTGGGTGTTATCAAAAACAAGTTTAACTAGGATTTGGTCATATACTACTTTGGATTGTGTTTGTTTATTTTTTTTTGCTTAAAATATCCGTAAAAAATCGAGCTTGAAACCAAACTTGGTTATTAAGCCAATTTGGATACTTAAAAATCCAATACAAATCCAAGTTTGATCATCCTTGGAAATTTGCGATTTTTTCCAGTGATTCCTGCTACGTCTTTTCATGGCAAATTACTGTAAAGCAAGCTACAAGCTAGACCCACTGAACATGAGAAAATATCCCGCGCCCGCCCGCAAGACAACCGCTGACACAATTAACTGCCGTCATTGGCCAACTTTCCCGACTCTCGGCCCGGGTCATCACTCCTTTCTGAAGTGGGCTATGTTTTGAACGCATGAGATAAAAATACTACCAGAAAAATGATAGCAAAATTGAAGTGAATAAGAAATTTTTGCTTCAGGTACACAGCTTGCTTAAAGCTAAGATTGCCCTGATTTTATCATAACAGTGGTCACGATCTTTGCAGGCAATGATCAGGTGTGCGTGCGCATTATTTGACAGCTACATGTACGTGAGCCTGCGTGAGTCGCTGCGTGACTGATTCACTGGCTAGGGGTGGCTAGTCTGCAATACATACAATTTCTCCAATCTTACTCTGCTTTCGGAGGGAAAATTTATCTTAAACAAACACTTAAACATAAATAATTGCTTCACAGCTAATATTACCTGGTTACAATGAAAATGAACACGAAACAATTCTCAACTGCCATGAACACCTCTCCCTTACCTCCCGTACCCAAAGTTGCAATTAGTATTTGCGCGCCAAAATAGGTTGCATAAATTATTGCTAGCGCGCGTTTTCCAGAGCAGTTCCAGTTCAAAGGGTTGGAAAACTTTTAACCGTAGCTTAATTTACAAGAAACCAAGCACGAAATGGCGGGCATTACCGACGATCAAGCTGTTCTTCTGGAGAGAACACTTCAAACCAACAAGGAAGTTATAGCGGAGAACAAGAAACTCCAAGATGAGATAAAATCGAGGGACGAGAAGCACAATAAAGTTCTTCACGATGTGTTAAAGGAGCTTCAAGAATTAAAACAAAACCGAAATTTTGGAAACCAAGGGCAGTCACGGCTGTCGCGTAAGAAGGATAAAGTACAAGTTCCCCCTAGTTGTCGGGTAAGTGTTTCGCAGTAAAGCACTTTGAGAATAAGTGGCCGGGTATTGCAAACTCTAGGCTTCGTTATCTACGGTTAGTTCTACGCTGTTGACGCCAGTTTTTTTTTTATTCAAGCTGCAATTCTCGATCATATGCCCGATTTCTAAAGCTTGTGTCTGTAAGCTTAAATAAATTTCCATCTTCTTGTTCTCGTTATCAACATGCTCTCTTTAAGTTCGCCTAATCATAAGAAAAATATATAAAAAAAATCATATAATGTCAACTTAAATTGTCTTGAGAGCGAAATAGACCAGGCATTAAATGCATCGTGGGTAATCGAGTTAACTGCCATGTGAAAAATATAAAGGTTTGTATTGCAAGTGGACAGGAAAAAGGAATCATTGCTAACCAGATACATGTACATGCATATGTTTACCTATCCAGTACATTTTGATTCTCTCTAATGTGTAGATTAGGCCATGGTAAAAAATACTATCCTATGCATTTATGCATCAGATTAGTGGTGTCACTATACATTGTAAATGAGACCAGTAGGTCACCTGCATGGTTGAAATATTTGTGTTGGAGACCAGTCTGAGTGTATCAATGTGCAGATAAGTGAAACTGTCCTAACTGTGCAAGTCAATCAAAGTGCTTGATTTTTACTGACTTTCTGCACTTACCAATACAATGAATAAGATAAATGATACACATTTAATGACATTTATTTCTCTTTAAGCGTACCTTGCGAAAAGTGTACAGCACTCTATCTGAGAAAGAGGATTTCAGTGGTTTTCATCTTGAAGAGAGGTAAAGAAGCTCATGCCAAGTTTAATTTTTCATAAGCAAATCACTCATCAAGTTTGAGATACTTTTAATAAAAACAGTCCATAAAGTCTGTGGTTGTTATCACCTTTGACAGTTCATGATTTTTAGGACTTTAGATGTAAACTTGCTATTGACCACAAGAGTTGTAACATTTTAGTAAAATTTGCAAGACACTAGCTATATCCCGATTGATAAAGGATCAGTCACTTTTGACGAATTTGTAAATGGCATGATGGACAGATGCAGGTATGCGTGGATGATTAGTCACTAATTTGTTGATGTACAGTGCTAAAACCTAATTAGTCTTATTTGTAAAGTATTTCTTCATTTCTTTCTTACTTTTTGATTCTTTTGTTAGTGTTAACTCAGCTGCAAATAGTGAGGTATTCAAAAGAGTCAAGGATGAAATCTATCACTATGTAGGCGGGCAAGATCGTTGTGCATGGTCAGATGCACAGATTGAGGGTAAGGTTAATTTCATTGCATTAATTATATATATATATATATATACATAATTTTATATTATATTCTGATAAAAGTGTAACCTAGTGTGTAAGTGAATTTTGGTCTGAAAATTTGCATCAAAGCTTAACAATAATCATTTTGAGACACACAAGCATGGTCTGTGTTTGCATAGAGTTGAAGTAACATTTGTGCAAATTAAATTAAATAATTAGTCTTCACAAGACAAAGTGACTACAAGAGCTGTTCTTCAGGTCAAAACCCTGTAGTCCTAATAATGTTGATGTATTAGTATTGAAAACATTTAGTAACATGTCTGGGTTTTTGTGCACTTTCATCAAGATGTATATCTACATGTAGTTGGCAGGTTGATCCTGTACCATGAAGTACAGGAAACAAATACTGGTATTAATTACAATATTAATGATCATGAACATTAATTCATTTACTCAAAGACCCAAACCTTTAATCCCTTCAAATGATTTGTCTCAAAGAAGACATGCACTAACCAAAACAAAACAAAAACAAAAATTTCATTATCAATAAAGCTGAAAAGATGTACCCTAATAAAGGGACAGGTGAAAATAACAGAGATCAGTGTCTCTGAATTTAATTCTTCCAGTTGTAGAAGGTCATAGAAGTCAATGCATCAGTCAATTCCAAATGCAATCAATCCCCACTTCCCACCCTAGTCATACATAACCCTGGTATTTGACTCCAGTTCAGGTCCTCATACATGTTCTTTCTTTTTCTTTGATTACCATAGAGGCATTTAGACGGTACTTTCTTTCAACTTACGAAACTGTTAAGAAAAGAAGTAGTGGCAAATATGAAGACCACAAGCAAAAGTGCAGGCGGCAATCTAGAAAAAGAGAAGTGAGTTCATATTGAAATATTGTTTAAAATAATTTTTGTTAACAGCTATGTCTATCAAGAATCATCCCTTGCTTTTCATTGGTACAGCTTGACCAATAATTATTGTTCAAAAATAGCTGGGGTTTCCTTCCCTATTGTATGTGTGTGTGTGTGTGTGTGTGTGTGTGTGTGTGTGTGTGTGTGTGTGTGTATATAATATTACAAGTTGTTTTGTCTTTGGTTGTTGTTCTTGTCCTTGTTGTTGCTCTTCCTTGGCTTTGTTTGTTTTTTTTAGGACAACTTGGATCATATTAATGAAATTAATATTAATTTCATTGCAGAAACTTAGTAGAAGAACACTTGCCTTGGAAGTGATAAATTGGAGCAAAGAAAAGAAAGGGCAAGTGGCTGAAGTTTTAACGGAGGACTACATGTCCACAGAGGAGTCATCAAATGAAGATGATCAACTAACCTACATAGTTAGGACGATCACATGGGAAAGTGAAAGATTAACAAAAAGGAAAAAAGTCTTGGACAAAACACATGAAAAAAACCAGTCCAAGCGCTCAAGGCAGCGACTTATAAAAAGAGTTAGGCATGAAGGGATGATCTCTGTCCGTCCAAAACCGGATAACTGCCCAGAATGGGCATGTGCTTAGAATTGATTACTTTATTTTGAAACAATTTTCAGTTGTAGTATTATTTAACAATTATTCGCCTCAGGCTTAGTGATTCTCTGGGAATATTCACTGAGAATCATTGAGCCTGAGGTGAATAATTGTTTTAGTATAAGTACACAGGTGATTCTTTCAAAAAAGGAAAGAAAAAGCATTGTATAACGTGACAAACATTTATTTCATCAAAAGCACGCGAACGACTGTCAGCCATGTTGTTCATTGAGGTGATTATCGGCTGATAATCCGAGATAGCGAACCAATCAGAGCGCGTGATTTTGTATAATCACCTGAGTATTTATACTAAAAATAGAGATAATTAGCTGTATATGTGAATGAAATTTTATTATATACGTTAGTTAATCATTACCAGAAAAGTATAGAATTGCAGTTTGAACATTTTGCAGTAAATACAAGCAATGTTTAACTAATTACTTAGAAAGAACACATGCTCAGATTTTTTATAAGTTGTTACCTTGCTGAATAATGCATTTTCACTTACATTCTTGAATTGGTAAATTAACTATGAAAAGAAGGGGTTGATTAAGTGACACATTAGTCTTTATTTGAAAAAAAAATTTTTCAAAGAAATACAAATAGATATATATATATATACAAAACAAATGCAGTGAAACGTTATATTTCTTACTGAATTAGTACCAGAGAAGAATAGAAATATAGAAATTTAGTTCAATAATTGTTTCAGTTGGAAAGTTAATTGTACATGTGTCAAGAACAAAATGCTCAAATCTAATTGGTTCTTAACAGCCATAATATACATGTATTGCTTGATGTGGCTGTTGCAACTCCAGTACTGTCTTATATGAGTTGTGTGATTACAAGCGCTTGTATTCGGACAGGGCAAATCAGGCAGCAGATGTTATATCCAAAAATGTAAAAGGTGATGGTGAAGAGAAAGTTTGCAGGAAGTAATTTTACCTTGTCCACTTAATTAAATGTTATAAAAAAAATTAAATTCTCTTAGCATTTATTCCCTTTAGACTTTAAAGATACTAAAGAACAGTTTTTAATTCTCACCATAGAAATTATAGCTATTTAATCATTGAACACTTGTTTCCTTTTAAATTGTCATTAAAGATACATAAAGAATACTTTCCTTTACATTTAATAAACATTTACTATTTGAAAGCAAATGAAATGACTATTTCCTGACCTTTAATTACTCAGATGGATGTTCTTAAAGAAGTCATTTTATCAATTTACTTTCTATCCTTAAAGGTTAAGGAAACAAACATTTAAAATGTTTCGCCAAACTTAAAGGTACAGGAAATGATGCTTTACTGTATCTTTAAGATGTTCTTAAAGATACAGGAAACGATGGTTTATTGTATCTTTAAGATGTTTCTTTAAGATACAGGAAATGATGCTTTACTGTATTTTTAAGATGTTCTTAAAGGAGTCATTAATGACTCTTTAAGAACAGATCTTAAATAATGATTAAGTCGTTCATTAATCAGTTTACTTGCTATCCTTAAAGGTTAAGGAAACTAACACTTAAAATATTTAAGTCAAAAGTAAAGATACAGCAAATGCTTCTTTACTGTATCTTTAAGTTACCTTTAAGAAACATTAAATATGTCATTTCATCCTGTGAATATGTCTTAATCTCGCAATTAGCCCAATTGTTTTACTTATTTTGTTTGCAACAGAGTAAATATGGGTCTTCCAAGATAGATTTTCATCGATTAACAGTCCAAGATATTTAATAAAGTTTTTACGTTCAAGGGTAACGTTTTTATTGCTTTCATTGTCAAAAATATTAACCTGGGGATCGTAGTTGAGTTTTTTTTGGTACGGACGAAAAATTACATAGTTTGACTTTTTAATATTCAGAGAAAGTTTGTTTGAAGTCAGCTAGTTATACAAGTTATGTAATTCTGTATTTACTGTTAGTTCCAGTGTCTTTAAATCTTTATGAGCATGAAGAGCATTAGTGTCATCAGCAAAAAGGAAAAACTGGAGTTTGCTGGAACAATATTGGATATCATTTATATAAAGCAAGAAGAGAAGTGGACCTAGGACAGAACCTTGGGGTACGCCGCAACTGATATTTAGTTTACTAGATATATGAGAGCCGATTTCAGTGCTTTGTGTACGATTTGATAAATAAGAGGAAAAGTATTGATTGACAATTCCACGGAAGCCATAATAATTTAGTTTATCAAGTAAAATAGTATAATTCACAGTGTCAAAGGCTTTTTTTAAGTCAATAAAAACACCACACGAAAAGAGTTTTTTGTCCATATTGGTTTGTATAGTTTCTACCATATCAAGAATAGCATGTTGGGTTGAGTGAGCTTGACGAAAACCATATTGAGACGAATATAATAGGCTGTGCTTTTCAATAAAGTCTCTCATTCTGTCGTTCATAATTTTTTCGAAGATTCTATTGAAATTTGATAATAATGAAATTGGCCTATAATTAGAAATGTCGGTCTCGTCATCACGAAGGAGGAGTACTTAAAAGGAACCAAGGGTGGTGCAAAATCGTCTACTTGGACCCTCCCCTGGACAAGATTCGCGAGGTGCAGCTCTTGGATTGCGATGTTCCGAGGTGGCTCGTGAATTTCAAGGAGCGGCAGTTCATCTTTAAGGAGGAGAGGAGACCCTTTCTGATCATCGAAGCGGGGACGTATTCGCTGCGTGGGCTTCATGCGATCTTTCTCAACGACACAGAGAATGCGAAGCTCGCGATCATTGAGACTGATGCGATGTATTACTTGTACTCAAACAAGGGGTACAAGGTGAGTCTCTCGAGGGGTCTTCAGATTGTGCTGGGGGTTCCAGAGGAGATCGTGCCGGGGAAGTTGTACCCAGTGAACGTGCGGATGAGGGGGCCTCTGAAGCTCTTGTGCAACCTCGTGGACAATCGATCGTCTTACCCTTCCTCAGGGAGGTTCGATGATGGGGCGGTGAGGGTCTCCTCTTCCTCTCTTCTCGCTCACGTGCCATCAAAGAATTACGCTGTGTTGCCCGTTCAGAGGATGAAGGGCCCCGTGAATTATTTCACACTGAGCATCCTGGATGGTGAGGGGAGGAAGGTTGACTTAAAAGGTTCTAAGATCACGGTCACGCTGAGGTTCGCATGATGTCAGTGGACGTGGTGTTCAAAGTCCCCGTCGATGATGAGAAGCTCATGAACTTCGCGATCATTACGCTCTGAAGTACGCCTTCACACATGGGTGGTTGGATGGGAGTGATGTGCATTACGACGAGAGTGGGTTAGCGTACAGGCTTGTCGAAATGGTGCAGAAGCCGTTCGTGAAACCGTGGAAGAACTATCTTTCTGATATAATGTGCATGCCGATCATACAGCCGTGGAAGGAGATCCCTAAGAAGAGCATTCCTCCGTACGAGGATGGGTCACCATGCATGGGCCTCCCCCGATAATCCTTTAAAGACAATGGATGGGGGTCTCCTCAAAGATGGACGAGCACTCGAAAATCTACTCCGAACTTGGCGCGTTCAATCCTACGGCACGCCCTCCTGATGGTAACGCTTTCAGATTGCAGAAGTGTTGTGAATCCCTCGACAGATTGAGGGGGGAGTTGAAGCATTACGAGGGCGTCCTGAAGAAGTACAACCGATCGAAGGGCGCGCTCATCAACACTACTACCGGGTGTGGCATCTTGTCTGGAGTATTTGGGACCTCAGGTCTCGCGAGCTCACTCAGTGGATTCGGTATCATGGTGGCGATTCCTTTGGGGATCGTGAGCGGTATTCTCGTGTGCGCATCGATTGGGTGCGAACAAGTTTCAAAGAGCTTGTCACAGAAGGCAACGAAACATCAGAAAACGGTTACCATGGCGAGGGCGAGGATCAACACATTAGAGGATCTCGTCCCCAAGGCGCTTCGTGACAACAAGATCTCAGATGATGAGTTCTCTCTGATCATTGAGGAGCTCAAGAAGTTCGAAGCACTGAAGGCAGAGGTTCGGCAGAAGGATCAAAAAAGACCCATGAAGAGGTACGACTCCGTGATGCTGAAGAAGCAGGCGCGAGAAAAAATCCTCAGAGGAGGCGCGCACTCACGTTGAGGTTTGAGATGGAGAGCACGTGGTAGTTTAAAGAGGGCGTCTTTCATATCTTAACACGAGATATGAATGGCGTCCTTTCCAAAGAGCTTGACCTTAACGAGCGAGAAGTACCCCATCCCTTCACTTCATTTCGACAGTTGGAGCACTGACGTGACGAACCTCTTGACTTCTCTGGACATCTACGTTTCGAAGGAGCAGAAGTTCACCGCGAAGATGCGGAACGTCTTCAAGTCTCAGGCTGCGACGTTCAAGTCCTCGAAGCAGAGCAGGAAGTGGTTGGGTGGTCCTGACGTAAATTATTGGCCTCAACAGCTGAACTTCGCGGTGTGGTGCGCGACGGCGGGGTGTGGAGTGAGCCCTTTCGAGAGCTTGGAGTATCCCAACATCGTGAATGGATTCATGAAGTTCCACATCTACTTCACGATACGAAGGATTCTGTACGAACTGAGCGTTCCTCTTCCGGATGAGAAGCCTTTCGTCATATGGAATAATCCTTACAGCAAGGTGGCGCATCAGAGGTTGTGCCGAGAGTTTGGGATCTCTGAGCACTCAGACTTCAGGTGGAAGGGAGGGAGGAACCATGGGCTGGGCGACGTGTTTCTTGATTATGGCGCAGGGTATCACGGGAAGGGAGGGGGGTTTCAGAACGTTCACCTTGTGAGGGGTTTCGACACGGCAGCGAATCAGTGGCCAGGGGGAGGGAGGAAAATTCTCTGATGAGGGTGGGAAGAAGGAGAAGGGTGACTTGATTTCATTCATAAGGAACGATGACTTCGCGGGGTTCAAGTACGTGTGGTGTCATACCCACTGAAGGAAAGGGAGTGACGGGGTGGTGGTTGTTTCGTTGATTAGAAGGAATGGTTTTCATATCCAGTATCAGGATGTGAAGAGTAATGGTGAGGGGGCGCGCGAGGGATCTAAGTGAACAATCCTGATTCAAAGACTTCCTCGTCGTCGTCGTCTGAGTAGTAATCATTCGCCGGCAAGATTTGCATCTCCGCGATTGAGCATCTTATGGATGCACCGTGTGGGTTCGTTCCATGCTTTTCGAAGTAGATATCCTCAAGTACGATCACTGGGTGAACTCTGCACCTCTCGTTGGTGAATTTAAGGGGTGACACCTGGCGCTTCTCTTCATCGATCGTCTTCGTGAGGAACGTCAGAGTACCACCATCATCCTTCTTTCTGAGGTTGATATTAGCTATTCCGTACTTCACGAAGGGCTTCAAGAACATGGACCAGTTGTTTCTGCTCTTGGCTCGCGCGTACGATTTCTGTGACTCCTCCTC
>OX453273.1:22006278-22086278 GCA_949710005.1 Ricordea florida
TTCTCAACAATGTTTATCTGTAAACAGGGAACAAAAGGTGTTCCCAAAGGGATTGACTATTGGTCAGCTAGTCTACTTAAGAGTAGGTGAGTAATATTCAAGTTCTCTCTCTCTCGCAAGTAGCTCACGAGTTTAATCCTACGACGCAATTTGAATTGCCCGCCCCCCACCCTATCCCAGACTAACAATCACTAATCAGTGAGTGTGTTGGTATTAAACTGTTGAGCATTTATTCGTTAAAGGACGTGCAGAGTATGGTCAACGCTGCTATAAATGCTACAAGCTGAGCCACTGGGCCAGAGAATGCAGAAGCTATGGAAATTATCCAGGAGGAGAGTTCTATGTCAGAGGAATAGGAGGAGGAGGACAGCCAACAAGCAGCAGTACACTTAAACAACAATAAGGATGTTTTTTGTAAACGACCTTGTCGAGGTAAATGAACATTACGAGTTCTCTGACTGTTATAATACTAATTAAGTAAAGGGTAGGCTAGGAATGAATATTCAATTTTTTGAAGGCATAGGTGCTTCTAAATTTATTCGACGTTATTCGCAAGGGGTATAAACTCCCTTTTGTACGTCTGCCGCATTCTAAAATACTACCAAACAACAGGGCAGCTATAGAACACAAGGAGTTCGCAGAGGAAGCGCTACTAGAGCTTATAAAAACTGATCGTGTTTGGGAGGTGGAGTCGCCACCAACAGTGGTGAACCCCCTTTCAGTTTCAGTCCAACGTAACAGAAAGAAAAGGCTTATTTTAGATAAGAGACGTCAACAAATATTTGGAAAGCATCGTTTTAAGTACGAAGATTGGAAAGTTGGGCTAAGTTATTTTGAAAGAGATTCATATATGTTCTCGTTCGATCTTAAAAGTGAGTACCATCACATAGAAATAGAAAGGGATTACCATACTTACCTAGGGCTGGTATGGAAGTTCCAGAGGTCAGAAAAAGTTCGATAGTTTGTGTTTACAGTATTACCTTTAGGGGTTGTCGACAGCACCATACATGTTCACTAAGTGAGTGCGGTCTCTCGAAAGTACTGGAGATTACAGGGAATTAAGGTAGCCATCTACTTGGATGACGGATTCATATTAGTGGGAGTTTACGCGAAAAGTAAAAACCTCGCAGTGCAAGTGAGACATGATCTTGATTTAGCGGGGTTCGTGACGAACGAGGAAAAAAGCGTATGGGACCCACAACAAATTATTACATGGTTGGGTTTATGTTGGAACGCCACAGAGCGGTCCATTAGTGTTACGCAAAACAGGGTAGAAAAAATACTCAAGCACATAGAAAGTATTGAGAGCAGTAATTATGTCATATCGGCAAGACATGTGGCGTCTTTCACGTGTAAAATCATATCCACGGGGGCAGTGGTGGGTAATATCAGTAGAATAATGACGAGACTGCTCTATATTGATTACCGCGTCTCAAGGTTGGGAGTCGGTCTTTTAGCTCGATGAATATGCGATCAAGGAAATTCGGTTCTGGAAAGAGAATATAAAGAGATCAAATATAAGATATCGTTTTTGCCACAGTACGCCCAATTGCTTTGTGTCCTCAGAAGCAAACAGCACTGGCGGCAGCGGTCACACGATCTTGAACCAAGAGTATATCTGTCACAATTTGTGGACAGAGGAGGAGAGTCGTAAAAGCTCAACATGGAGGGAAGTGTATGCAATTGGTTTGCATTGAAATCATGTGATGTGGCATTAAGTAATTCTCATGTGAAGTGGTTTACCGACCATCAGGCAGCGGCTAAAATAGTGGAAGTAGGGAGTATGAAGCGAGAATTACACGCGATAACAATACCAATTTTTAGAATCTGCATTGAACGAAAAATCCTTCTTGACATACAATGGGTACCACGGACGCTAGTGGAAAGAGCAGATTTTCTCGGTACGCTAATTGACATAGATGATTGGCAAATTACTCGCGCGTTACTCGAGCGTATAGAACCTCTGTGGGGGCCACACTCTATCGACTGTTTTGCAAGCCATTATAATCACCAGCTCGAAAGGTTCTTTTCACCTTTATGGACGCCAGTATGCGTTGGTATAGATTTTTGCGTTCAAACGAGGGCAATGAAAACTGCCTGTTAGTTCCTCCAGTTTGTCTAATATCAAGAACTTTGCATTACATGAGGCAGAAAAAAGCTGTTGGTACACTTCTCGTGCCCTTGCTGGCCCTTATTGATCAGGTATCAGGCGTGTTGCATGGTAGACCTTCGAGTGTTTAAGGGTCACGATGCACTTGAGCATGGACGCAACAAGAATTCACTTTAAGGATCAGAACGGTTTAAGGGAAGAATAATTGCCACATGTATCAATTTCGAATTCCCCAAAAGCGACAGTACGATATGTCAGCAATACGGAAAGTAAATGACAGCACTGGCTGTAAGCTTACGTATATATAAGAAGGCACTGGCCTATAATGTACGATGCAATGCGAAGATTATGATAGGGCGCTGGCCCAGGGAGAGTATATGGTACTAGGTTTTTGGACACTGGTCCAAATCGTTGAGCCTCGTGTGTTTAATCCCAGGTTGTGGAAAAGAGTGAATGTTGGGTTAACGTAATAATTACCACATGTATCAACTTCTCCAAAAGCGACAGTACGATATGTCAGCAATACGGAAAGTGACAGCACTGGCTGTAAGCTTAGGTATATATGAGAAGGCACTGGCCTTAAATGTACGATGCACTGCGAAGATGATGACAGGGCTCTGGCCCAGGGAGAGGATACGGTGTTAGGTTTTTGGACACTGGTCCAAATCGACGAGCGTCACGTGTTTAAGTTCAGGTTGTGTTCTCGGAAAGATTGTTGTGTTCTCGGAAAGATTGTTGTGTTCTCGGAAAGATTGTTGTGTTCTCTAAAAGATTGTTGTGTTTCAGAAGAGAAATTGAGTTGTGTTTTGCCCTTATGGGCCACCGTATGTTTATAACTAAAAAGCCTTAAACAAAAATCACTAACCTTTGCAGATGATTAATGAACAAACTCCACGCGCTCAAGGTACACTCCACACTCCGGGAAGAAGTGACATTCCGCGCTTGATTTAACAGTGACAAAAGACTTCTTGTTGTGATCAAAGGTCGAGACGTATGGAAGTCCATTTCCGCCAAAATTCGATCTTTGTATTCGATACTCGACTTGCTGTGTTTTATGCTACCTTACACAATGCGACATCCAACTGTGTTGATTTCGTGTTTAAACTTCTCGATTGTAAATGGTACTTTTTGTTTTTCAAATTCAATATCACTAATTTGGGTTGCCAAATTGACGATTTTCGTCTGTTTTTATAAAAATGTCAACAATGCAATTTTCGACTTTCGAAGTTTTGTTTTCAGCATCCAAGGCCATGTATTCGGCTCGTTGGACATCCTTCCGCAATTCATTCAGAGAGGACATCGCGAGCGCAGCTAACGGTAAGATTTCCGTACAGGTCCCTACTTTATGCATTCTGTAACTATACTATTTTGTTCTTCGAACACAAAAAAATATTTGCACGTGCATTACACCAGACAAGACAGCTTCAGCATGCATAATGAGTAGGGACCTGTGCGGAAATCTTACCCAGCTAATCTCCACCCCCATCCCCACGGTAACTGTGGCAAAAAGCCCTCTAGTAGAGTGGAGTAGAAAAAATGATCTTGCCTCACGGCGGTGGCATGTTTGTCTTTTCAACATGGCGGTTCCTGGGTTTCAAACTCAGTTGGTTTCAAAACAAATAGCTACAGTGCAATACAACATTACAGTGAAATGGTAACGAAATGAAGTAAGTAACTATTTGTATTGTCATACATTGAGCTTACGTGCATTGAAATGTTCGTAAATAAATTAGATGTTTTGATTACTTCCTAAATATTAGCATGTTTAATTCGAAAATGAAGTCACTGATTGATGTGGCCCTGTTAGGGGTAAATTCCGACAAGCGACATGGCCTTGAAACGGCGACACGAGAGCTATGAACTGGCGCCAAACGACAGACTACTCCAGCGAAATAGGGAAAGCGACACCAATGTCAAAATAGACGAGGCCCTGTCAGGGGTAACTGCGAAATGCCGACATAGCCGCTTGTGAAATTCAGACAGGGGATATGGGTACCCCCCCTTACCAGGGCCTCATTGATTTGAATACTTTCTACTTGCTTACAATGATGCCGTGTCAGTATCAGTATTGCGTTAACGATGTTTTAAAAGCAATGATATGTTTCAATTTTAAAAACGACTCAAAACATACCTTCCTCCGTTCTTGTAAGCTTAACTGTTGTTTCTGCCAAAATAAAGCCGTGAACATGTCGATTTCAGTCCACCACACATGTTGAAAAGACAAACATGCGACCGCCGTGGGGCAGGATCATTTTCTCTACTCTATTCTGGGGGGGATTGGGGTGAAGATTAGCTGCGCCCGCGATGTCCTCTCTCAATGGATTGCGGAAGGATGTCCAACGAAGCCGAATACATGAACTTGGATGTTGAAAACAAAACTTCGAAAGTCGAAACTTGCATAGCTGAAAACAGGAGAAAATCGTCAATTTGGCAACCCAAATTAGTGATATTGAATTTGAAAAACAAAAAGTACCATGTACAGTAGAAAAGTTTAAACACGAAATCAACATAGTTGGATGTCGCATTGTGTAAGGTAGCATAAAATACAGCAAGTCGAGTATCGAATGAGGATAAAGCGAAAGAATGGTTGAAAAAACAAGCGTTATGGCAAATCTATCTACCAGTTCCCAGATATATCGCGAGACCACACTGGAATGTAGATAAGTCTAATGTAATACATAAAGCAGATTTATTGTTTCTTCCGCACGATACAGTGGGAAGAAAGACGTATCGATATGCATTGGTAGTGATAGACATCGCTTCGAGATACAAGGATGCTGAGGCGATAACTACAAAAGATAGTGGGGAAGTGGCGAAAGCTTTTGAGAAGGTTTATTCTCGTAAATTGAAATGGCCAAAATCTCTGATGGTGGATCCCGGGAAAGCATTCATGGGTAATGTTACGAAATTGATGGAGAGACACAAGGTAACCATTCAGAGAAGTGCAGTGGTAATCATAGGGCTCAGGCATTCGTGGAGAGAGCTAATGGAATGATAGGTGAGAAATTGTTCAGTCATCAATATGCACAGGAAATGATATCTGATGATCGTTCGAGAGTTTGGGTGAAAAGATTGCCCACTATTTTGAAAACATTAAATTCTGAGACCACTAGAATCACGGGTAAAGAACCTGCAAAAGCTATAAAATTAGAAGAGGTTGATATTAAGTCTAAGAATTATTATAGACCAGTAAGAATGAATGAAGTGAGACTACCTCCCGATGCTGAAGTTAGATATTTGTATGCTCCCGATGAATATGAGGGTGGAGAACGAAGAGGAGCGACCGATCCCGTTTGGAGTTTGGAGATTTATAATTTTGATAGGAGTATCGTATCACCAAATCAACCAGTTTTGTATTATCTGGATGGGGGACCGAAGCGTGGATTTGTATAAGGGACGAATCTCAAGTTGTACCCATTGATACTGAATTACCACCGGAGAGCGTTCTAAAATAATGTTTTTGTGTGAATCAAGTCATCATCTACAATTCGTTTATCATAATAGGCGCTCAACCCAAGTTTATTATTTTGTCGTTTATTAACACCTTTGCATGAATATTTATTTTTTTGGTTTGACTCTAGGGGTTCTGCAAAATAACACTTGCTCGTTAGTGCGATCATTCGTTTACCTTCAAACTCCATTTTGAATAATCCAGGCGTCCGGTCATGAAATTTTGAAGTCGATAGAAACTTTGATTTGCCTCTCCTTTCTGGTTCTGGTTCTGATTCATCCTCTTTCTCATCCCCGACAGGCGTCAGGCGATGAGAAAGAGGAACACTTATCGAGAACACTATCAACAAAATTTCTAAAAGATGCTATATTCATGACAGGATCTCTTCCTAAATCCATCCACAAACGTCGTATTATACCGTGATATAAAAAACCAATTGACAAGTGTTCAACACCAGCACCCTCATGACATTCATCCAATGTCTGTAAAGTCAACTCTCTTTCCTCGGCTTCTTTTTCTTCCATCTCCAGAAATCTTGGACATTTGAGCCCGCGTACCGGTGCGCGGCTTCGCTTAAAAAAGAGAAATTAAAGATGGCGGAAAGAAAACGTTCATGCGAGAAAGTAGACTATGTTCAGCTTAATTCTCTATCTTCTGTCGTCCTCTACGACACATCAACCAAGAAGAGTCGTAGGGGGCGATTTTACGAAGCAGAGAGGATCGTTAAAAGGAGAAAGGTGCAATTTGTAAGATTTCCCGATTACTTATTTTTAGTGATCAATAAATAAAACTGCACACGTAACTGTGATCATGAATTTTGTGCAGTATCTGGTGCTGTACTTCCAGTATAATTACGGGAAATCATATCGGCTGTTTTCGTTTTATATCGTTTTCGAAGAAAACAAAGATCCATTACCAAAATGGTAATATCCACTGACCGCAAGGCTTGGGTGTGGGCTCATGTTTTAGGGAACGCCGATGCTCAAAATCAGTGGATAAAAACAGAAAGCATACCCCTGTAAAGACTGCTGAGCAAGCTGATCAATAGATATTTTAAAAATGGCAGAAAAAGCCTTTCAAATGATGCCTTTTGAGCGAAATGTGAGGCAATTGTGGCCGAGAGATCGCTTCTTGAACTCGGCATATTTTGCGGATTTTTCCGTGGGATTTCAATGGGTTGTGCTCGACGGCATTTGTGGATGGTTTTCAATCAGAGCAAATACACATGAAAGGTAAACTACACAGCTTATAAACGGTTTTGTCAGCTAGGTTAAAGGATGTTTTTATTACGTCTGGTTGCACATTTCTCCTATCACGCTTACTTTTTCGGAAATCACATTTTAAAAACTATGCTTATTCCAGAATTCGTTGAAAATGAGTAGTTACTAAAACCCGCAACGACCCACAATGACCCACGGCGATCCACGACGATCCACAACGATCCACAACGACCCACAACGATCCACAACGATCCACAACGATCCACAACATTAACTTTTGAATTTTTTTCAAAAATTGAAAAGCATACTGAATAGCAAACATAACCTCTGACAACTACCCAGAATACCTTTGATAGTCCGGTAACACATTCATAAGGTTGTCAAAAACAGGCTAAAATAAATGAGCAAATGGAGCTTTTCACGAGAAAGAATCTCCATTCAGAGACACATTTGTAAGTACGATCGATGTCTCTTCGGCCGGCCATCGAATAGAGATTTCTATAAGTCACATGATAAGTTTCATGAGCTTTGTTCTTCGTAAACATCCATCTTGAGGCTGCTTAGGGTAATTTTCGTTTACATTCGTGCCGCGACGCGCCCTTTGTAGTAACTACGGTCCACTACAAAGTAAATCATTAATAGACCTTATTCCTGAAGCAAGGCCTCAACGAAGTGTTGTTTGTCTAGTATAGTTATCTCTCCATTTGTTCTTTGGTTACATAAAAAGAGAAAATATGGTACAATAGCTTATCGAATGACAAACAAGGTCATCTGCCATGAATAAAGGGGAAACGTCGTGTCACTCGGCATGACTCCAGGTGACGGCATGATGCATTACAGATCCACACACGTCCATGCATATAGTCGATGATGGCGGCCACGCGGGAAGACCCGGTTGTCGTGTCTGACTCATCTGACGTCTTATCTGACACAGAAAATGGTGAGTGGCTAGAGCTAGAACTAAAATCATTACTATAATCACTAATTAAATGGCCTTTAAACGTTCATAATTTGCAGATGGCGTGTGTAATGAGCGTATATTTCGAAACGGGTCGTTCCGCGAACTGAAAATAGCAAAAGAATCAAATAATTTAGCGAATGTCTCACTAGAATCAAAACAGAAATCAAACGAGTTACCAGTGAACAGAAAATGTGGACAGAGTGACAGAAGAGCATTTGCTGATAAAAACAAGGTGCCTCGCGATGAAACTCGTGGAAACGACAACAAAGATGCCACGTTGGAAACCAGGACCTTGGTACTCTTAGCATTTCTTTATTGGACCACTCCGCACCATAAGTGGTCAACACTCAACAGCACGTCTGCCTGTTGCCCGACTTACGACCTTAGATCGTCTTGTTAACTTGAGATCGACACATGGGACATTAAAGACTTCTAAGATTCTCAGCACAAGTGAAATGAACCTTATGATAACATGATAATAGTTAAAACTCACCATCTTCTTCAAGGCAGATTGAACATTCTTCATTGAATGCTTTTGAGAACAAATCAATCCTATTGAAAATACGGTTTACTTTCTCCTTCAAGCTGTCGACTCGCTTATCTACCGCCTTTTTGATAGGCTTGGGTACATAACATAAAATCCAGTCTGCGAACTTGTTTATCCCTTTCGATACTGATTCAGTAGCCTTCGTAGCCAAGCTTTTCAATGAGCTTGGATTAGCTTTAGGCTTGACATATTTAGTGGGTTTTAGAATGGGGACATTGATCTCCAATATTGGCCCATCCATTATACTTTCATTCATTCATTTTATTTAGTCACTCACAAAACTTACACAACAGAACAAAAGGTGTTAATTAAATTATAAAATTAATGTGACAAGGAACCCTAACGAAGCTTGAAGCTTATATTAATAGGCTTCCTTTAACTACTAATGAACTAAATTCATGGCTGAGTGCAGAGTGAGCAAGATCGAAAAATTAAACAACAAATCGGCTATCAATGAGATAATTCTTTAGATTTTTTTTAAAAACAGATATAGTAGGAGAACTAATTAGTGAAAAAGGCAACGAATCCCAGATTTTAGGTCCTCGGTAAAGGATACTGAATTGCTTTATATTTGTTCTACAAAAATGAGGTCTATACTGAGAGGCTAGTCGAGTTTCGTATTGATGGACTTGATTACTACTTAAGAACAAGTGATGAAAGCTATTAGGCAAAAGATTATGGTGATAAGAATACATAAAGGTAGCTACAGAAAATGAATTAATACTAAATATGTCAAGGACTTTAAGCTGGCTAAATAAAGGGGCGGTATTTGCTAGATAGTGAGCTTTTGTTATGAGTCGCACTAGACGCTTTTGCAAAAGGTAAATACAGTTTAGATTGGAACAGTAGGTGGAGGACCAGGCGACATTACAGTATGTTAAGAAGGGATATACAAGGAAGTAATACAAGGACATCAAAGTTTGGGATGATAGGTAAAAGCGGGCTTTCGCAATGATTCCCACACTTTTTGAAATTTTCTTTGAGACGAAATCAATATGTGGTTTCAAAGAGAGATGCTGGTCAATAAAAACACCTAAAAATTTTGTCTCCGTGACTTGCTTGATCACAGTATTTTCAAGAGTAAGAGGGACATTAACATTAACTTTCTTTTGTCTTGGATGAAAAATCATAAAATTTGTTTTAGTCAGATTTAGAGATAACTTATTCACTTTAAACCAAATAACTATTTTTGCAAGTTCATTGTTAATAATAGATACGAGGTGGTTGGCCTCTTTATGGGAACAAAAGATACTCGTGTCATCAGCAAACAGTAAAGATTGAGTAAGACTAGAGACATTAGGAAGATCATTAATGTAAATAATAAACTAAAGAGGTCCAAGAATTGAGCCCTGTGGGACGCCACATAAAATTTTCCGCGGATAAGATCGATGGGACCCAAACTGAACAAATTGAGTCCGTTCGTCAAGATAGCTTTTGATCCACGTCAAAGCAATATCCCGAACGCCATAGTGTTGCAGTTTTTGACACAATATTTCATGATTAATAGTATCAAACGCCTTAGAAAGATCTAAAAAGATGCCTAAAGTTGTTTCATTTCTGTCGATAGCAGATGATATGTTATTGATCAAGTCAATTAACGCAAGAGCAGTCGAATGATTATTACGGAATCCAAATTGTTTCGAGTATAAAATATTATGCAAATTTAAGAAATTAATCAGTCGGTTGTACATGACTTTTTCAAATAGTTTAGAAAAGGCTGGAAGAATTGATATTGGCCTGTAATTACTAAAAAGTGTTGGGTCATCTGCCTTAAAATCTGGAATCACTTTGGCTATTTTGAGAGATTCAGGAAACACACCAGTAGACAACGAAGTGTTTATAATGGTTACAAGAGGCTGCGCAATATTTTGGAAAGACTGATGAATTATCTTCATGGATATATTATCATGTCCAGGAGCTTTGTTTGCGTTGAACGATTTAACAATATCATTTAATTCACCGACTGTTAGTGGCTGCAATGAAATGGATTCAGAAAGAGCGCTACTTAAGAAATCCTCGGGTGATGAATTTGTGGAAGGAATTTTGCTCGCCAAATTCGGTCCTATATTGGTGAAGTAATCACAAAATTTATTGGAAATGTCAGTAGGATTGCTAATTTCCACTTCATTTTTGGTGAAGCTTGCAGGATACGGTGATTTAGCGACACGCCTATTGATCACTTCATTGAGAATTTTCCATGTTTGCTTTAAGTTTGATCTAGCCTTATCCAATTTGTTGTCGTAATAATTTTTCCTGGCGATACGAACAAGACAAGTTAGCTTATTTCTAAATGACCTATAACTGGATTCACGCTCATGACTTGGTTTCCTTAAGAACAGTTTATGCAACCTAGACTTTGTTTTAATTGATTTTAAGATTCCAGTTGTAAGCCACGGATTATGCAGAGTTTTTAAATTCTTCCCTTGACAAAACTTTATCGGAAAACTCTTGTTATAAAATTCAGTATATTTTTGTAGGAACCCATTGTAAGCGGCGTTAGCGTCAGCATAACTTAGAGAATTCCAATCGAATTCACACAAAAGGTTGTTAAAGGCATTAATATTCTGACTAGAGAAGTTGCGAATGGGAACACTTACCTTAGGCTTAATTGTTGAAGAATGAGCATCAATGTAACAAAGAGTGAAGATTGGTAAATGGTCGGACAGATCATTGATAATCAGTCCATTGTCACACGAGGCAGAAATATTGTTAGTAAAAATGTTATCAATCAGGGTGGCGCTGTACGAAGTAAGTCGAGTTGGTCTCGAAATTAGCGGGTAAAGAAAATGAGAAAATAACACATTAATAAACTCGTTCGTAGCTGAATGCAAATCAGTGTTAAGAAGGAGTAGAGGGAAAGTGGGGGTTCTGGGACAAATTGAAAAAAAAGTGAAATAAAAAAATATTACAAAAAAATATTACAAAAAGATACAAAAATAAGAAAAATTTTATCAAGAAATTATCAAGGATTTTATCATAGAATTTATAGGGAAATAAAAAAAAAATTGAATTCAATTGTGATTTAAAAACAAAAATAATAAAAGTATAAATGGAAGAGTTACAAAAGAAAAAAGTTGTAGAATTGCGGCAAATTGCTAAAGACCATGGTGTTGAAAAAATTTATAAATTGCGTAAACCTGGACTCATTGAAGCGTTAAGTACAATTCCAGAAGTTATGGAAAAGATGCGAAATCTTCAGAAACAAAGAATGATTCTTGATGAGCCAATACCTAAGATTAATGTTCGAACTCTAAAACCTCCAAAACCAAAACCAAAACCTCCAACCATACCAATTAAAAATTTGGAAAGTAAAGTTGTCGAACCAATAATGAAAGATATTAACAAGTTCGCAGATTGGATACTATCTTATGTACCAACACCTCCTAAAAAGATTGTAGACAAACGAATAGAAAGTATGAAGGAAAAGTTTAACAAAATATTTGAGCGTTTAAATCAAAAAGAAAATTTGAATGAAAAGGCTAATCAAATAAGAAAACGCTTTACTCCAAAAGAAAGTCTAAAGGAAAGATTTAAGCGAATGTTTAAAAAACCTACCACCAAATATGAAGAAAAAGAAGATTTCACTCCAATAGAACAAGAAACAGCGTTTGATAGGTATCTGAAAACATACAGGATATATGGTAATAAAGGGTATGATGAAAAGACATTTATCAAAAAAATCAAACCAAAAGTTATAGATCTAATTAATCAGCAAAAGAAACCGTTGAAGGTGAAATTTATTATTGTCTGCAAATTTATAAAAGAGAATCCTAATACACTAAATTTTGATGAATCAGAACCACCATTTCATACTAAACAACCAGAAACAATAACAGAGTCAACTGATTTCTATAACTTATTCGATGTGATGACTAATCACCAACTTGAGGTGTTTAAGAGGTTTACGGAAAACGGTTCTGGTTGGGTATTCGATCGAGTGTTATACTTTGATATAAAAATTGATCCATTTGAACCACTTTCAGGAAGTATTTATATTTCATTACCAAAAATATTAGCAGACAAAAAGTCAATTATTAACCCACAGAATTTCTATGATAATGAGTGTTTTAAGCACACAGTAGCAGAAGGTGCATTTCCCAGAGATGTTCACCGGGAGAGGGTAAATAAAGAACTGATTGAGAATGAAAAGAAGTTGAACTGGGAAGGAATAGACTTCCCCACTCCATTAAATCAGATTGATAAGTTTGAAAAGCAAAACCCCTACTATGCGATTAATGTCTACGGATGTGATAATGATAAATGTGAAGTATACCCTCTAAGAATAAGTGATAAACAAAGTGGGTATTTGATAAACTTACTTCTAATATCAAACGATGAAACAAATCACTACTGTTTGATAACTAATTTTAACAGATTGGTAGTTTCACAAGTTACTAAACATAAATGTAAGATTTACACATGTCATAGGTGTCTTTATCATACTCATAAAGAGGAAACATTAGAAAATCACATGGTATATTGTAGAGAAAACGAAGCTGTTAGGAGTGAAATGCCAATGGATAAAGATGGAAATCCTGAATATATTAAATTCGTTAATTATTACAAAAAAATGCGAGTACCCTTTGTTGTATATGCTGACTTTGAGAGCTTTACAGTGAAAATACACACCTGTTCTCCAGATGAAAGTAAAAGTTTTACTAAAAAATATCAAAAGCACAAACCATCAGGATACTGTTATATAATAAAGTTTTTTGATGAAAATTATGAAACTGTTATTAGACGATACACCGCTAAATCCCCAGACGAAGATGTAGGACAGAGATTTATGGTTGAATTAGAGAAGGATATTAGAGAAATTTATGAAAAAATCAAACCCAACAAGAAATTGAATTATATGACACAAAGGGAAAAATTCAATCATGAAAAAGCTACTCATTGTCATATATGTGAGGGTGAATTATTAGAAAAAGATAAGGTAAAAGACCACTGTCACTATACAGGAAAGTATAGAGGAGCAGCTCATAGTAAGTGCAATTTAAATTTTAAGATTAAAAAATTCATACCAATTATCTTTCACAATTTATCAGGATATGACGCACATCTTTTTATTAAGAATATTGGTATAACAAAAGGTAAAGTAGATTGCATACCTAATAACGAGGAAAAATATATTTCTTTTACAAAACAGATTGTACTTGAAAAATATATAGATAAAAAAGGTGTTGAAAGAGAAGATAAGTTAGATATTAGATTCATAGATTCATATAAATTCATGCCAACAAGCCTTGATAAATTAGTTTATAATCTTACTAAATGTGGAAAGTGTGGGGCATGTAAACCAGGGAATTGTATTAAGAGATACATAGAAGATAAAAAGATTGTTCAGTATAAAGGTATTGGTAGTTGTGAAAAATGTAAGAATTGTTTATTAGCAAAAAGTAAGTGTATTTCTCCAAAAGATGATAAATTAACTGAAACGAAAAAGAAATTTGGATATAAGATGTATTTGATGTTGAGAAAGGGTGTTTTCCCATATGATTGGTTTGATAGCTTTGATAAACTAAATGAAACTGAACTTCCACCAAAGGATGCATTTTACTCAAAACTAAACGACGAGCATATAACAGAAGATGACTATCAATATGCTAAAAAGGTATGGAAAACTTTTAATATGAAAACAATGAGGGATTATCATGATCTATATCTTATGTCAGACGTACTATTTTTAATGGATGTATTCGAGAATTTTAGAGATGTTTGTCAAAAGAATTATGGTTTAGATCCTGCTCACTATTATACAGCTCCTGGACTAGCTTGGGACGCAGCATTAAAGATAACAAAAGTGAATTTAGAGTTGTTAACTGATATAAACATGCAACTTATGTTTGAGAGGGGTATTAGAGGAGGCATATCCCAGATTTCTAATAGATATGCTAAATCTAACAACCCATACATGAAGGAATATAATCCAAACCAACCAACAAAGTATATTGTATATCTTGACAGAAATAACTTATATGGTGAAGCAATGAGTAAACCACTACCTACTCATGGTTTTAGATGGATTACTGATCAAGAGGAGCTTAAAAACTGGAAAAATATCCCCTGCATATTAGAGGTTGATTTAGAATATCCTAATCACCTACACGATCTTCACAGTGATTATCCTCTAGCTCCAGAGAGAATTAAGGTTAATGGGGTTGAGAAATTAATCCCAAACCTAAACAATAAGGAAAGGTATGTAGTTCACAGCGAGACCCTGAAACTTTATGAAAGTCTTGGATTAAAAATCACAAAGATTTATAGAGGTATTACATTCAAAGAGTCAGCTTGGTTAAAACCCTACATCGACTTGAATACCAACTTTAGATCAAAAGCAGATAACGACTTTGAAAAAGATTTCTTCAAGTTAATGAATAACTCTGTCTTTGGTAAAACAATGGAAAACATTAGAAATAGGGTGGATATTAAATTAGTTACAAATGAAAAAGAGGCTAGAAAATTAATAAAACAACCTAATTATCAACATCGTACTATCTTTTCTGAAAATCTTGCAGCTATCCACATGAAGAAAAAAAAGATAAAATTCAATAAACCTGTTTACTTAGGAATGTGTATTTTAGATCTAAGTAAAAAAGTAATGTATGACTTTCACTATAATTATATCAAACCTAAATATGGTGTAAAAGCTAAATTACTTATGACAGATACGGATAGTCTTGTATATGAGATTGAAACGGAAGATTTCTATAAGGATATAAGTCCAGATGTTAGAGAAATTTTTGACACTAGTAATTATCCAAAAAACCATCCATCAGGTATCGAGACAGGTATGAATAAGAAAAGAATCGGTTTTTTCAAAGATGAAGCTGGTGGTAAGCAGATAATTGAATTTGTTGGTCTAAGGCCCAAGCTATACTCTATATTGACGGATGAAGGTGAAGAAATAAAAAAGGATAAAGGGGTAAAAGCATCAGTTGTAAAAAAGACAGTAAGTCACAATAATTACAAGGAATGTTTATTCACAGGAAAACCTCAAATGAGATCACAGAATTTATTTAAATCTGAATTACATGATGTTTATACTGTAACTGTTAATAAAGTTGCACTATCTGCTGATGATGATAAGAAAATCATTTGTGAAGATGGAATACGCACTTTAGCTATTGGTCATTATCTTTCTAAAACAGAATCTGGCGGTAGTTCAGTATCATAAGGCACAATCTGTAGTTCTTCTCTAACAAAACCACGCCTAGGTCCATCTACTAAATAATATAAAATTGGCTGATTGGGTGAAACCACACTCCTAGAAATATCATAAACCTGAATACTCCAAATAGGATCTGTAGCTCGTCTTCGTTCACCACCCTCAAGTTCGCCAGGAGAAAGTAAGTATCTAAACCTAGCCTCAAGTGGCAGCCTAACCTCATCAAGTCCAACAACTCGATTATATTTTTTAGGTTCAATATCAACTTCTTTCAGTTTTATAGCTTTATCAGGTTCTTTACCAGTTAGTCTCGTTGGTGTATTATTCAAAGTTTTCAAAATAGCTGGTAATCGCTTCACCCATACTCTACTCATTTCTTGCGCATATTGATGACTAAATAATCGTTCACTTAATGTTCTATTTGCTCTTTCGACAAATGCTTGAGCTCTATGATTTCCAGCTTCGCTTCTCTGAATTTTTACATTATGTGCATTCATAAGTTTTGCAACCTCACCCATAAATTCTCTTCCAGGATCAACAATTAATGTTTTAGGATATTTTAACTTTCTGGAATATATTTTTCTAAAAGCATTTGAAATTTCACGACTTTCTTTTGAGGTTAATGGTTCTGCATCTTTATATCTCGAGGCTACATCAATCACAACCAATGCATATCGATATGTTTTTCTTCCAACTCTATCATGTGGTAAAAATAATAAATCCGCTTGATGAATCTGATTAGGTTTATCCACAGTCCAGTGAGGTCTAGGGATATATTTTGGAGCTGGTAGATATATTTGCCAAATTGCCTGTTTCTCAAGCCATCTTTTAGCCACATATTCACTAACTTTTGCTTTTTCGGCTAATTTAGGAATTGCAGAATATCCTTTCCAATATCCATCAGTTGAATAATATATTTTTGATAATATGTTTTCGTTACTCATTTAAAGATTACTCCACCCCTCCTTAAAATAAAATATGTCGCAAACTATATCTGAAAAAATTAACCCAAACAGGATTCCAAGAGAGCCACTCGGTTTGAAAGCGGAATCAACATTGAATAGAATTACACTAAACCCATCCTCCGCTAATCCGGGAGAAACACTATATATAAATATTCCAAAACTTTCTGAAAATATAGTTATTGTACCGGGAAGTCTGAATCTTGTTTTCGATTTAATTATAGATGGCCATGAAAATAATACACTTATAAATAATGTTGGTGCTAATTTAGTTTCTAGACTCAGAGTTCTTTTTGGTGGGGAAACTCTTCAAGATACTCAAAGATATGACTTATTTAGAACATATCATGACCTATTCCTACCTTCAGAAGAAAGAAATGATAGATTAAGACAAGGAATTTCATCATTGAATATTAGAAAGTTAAGAACTAATGCAGGAGATAAAACGGATTCAGACGCAAAAGAAGTAGTTCTTGCTGTTGTTCATAATACAAGATATAGCATTCCTCTATTTCATCCTATCCTTAACGATCATGGTGTATTCTATCCAAAAGGTTTAAGTCACCAACTAATTTTTGAAATTACTCTTCCACCAGTTTCTGATATTGTTTTTTATTCTGATGCAACAAAACCTCCTTCTTACAAATTGGTGAACTTGGAATTAGAATATTCTTGTATATCAAGTGAATACCTAGCTAATGAAGCAAGAGCAGCTTATCAAATAGGTAAAGCATTCTTTTACGAAAATATTACACTCCATAAAACATTTACAATATCAAGAGGTAATGATTTATTTATAAACGAACATGTTAATTTACCAAGAAGATCAATGACTGGAATTTTATGTTTATTTGTTTTGCCGTACCTTCCAGGGCAAAGGGATTCTGAGAATTTTTTCAATCCAGGCATAATTTCAATAAATGTAGATGTTGATGGAATACCAAACAGATTATATTCAAAAGGAATGATACCTTCTGATTTTTGGGAATCATTAAAGAAAAGAATTCACGCAAAGGGGAAAACAAGTTTGGGTTCCGTTCCGTTCCTCCCTTCGGTCGGTCCCTTCGGTCGGTCCCCCTCGTTGGTTCAAGAAAGAGATTTTTACGTAGATAAATTTGGCTTATGGATTGATTTAAGATCTCATGCTGATAATGAAATACATGGTTCCGGTTTAGTATTAAGTAATACAAGAGATGGTGTAAGAATAGAAATAAAAAGAAAGCTTTCTGGTTCTGGAATTATGACTTGTTATATGTTTGTTGTTGCGGACGCAGTAATGGAAATTATGAATTCAAACTTAAGATCAATCATGTATTAGTTAAAAAGATGGAAGAATTACGATATAAAGTTCCTTTTCACTGCATTATAACCGGTCCAACAAATTGTGGAAAGACAAAGTACATCATAGATCAGCTCCGAGGACCATTCCGAAAAGTTTTTGAATACATTGTTCTAATATGTCCGACTTTTTCTAAAAATAAAACCTATCATAATTTTGCTAATAAAGATAAACATTTCTATGTATTATCACCTGATGCTAGTAACGTTGATGAGATTAATGAGTTATTAACTGATTGCCAAACTTTATTCTCCGGTACTAATACACTAATAATTTTAGACGATTGCGCTGTTTCGAATGATCTGAAGAAACGATCGAACAAGTTTATAGATTTGGCATTCTCTGGAAGACATCACGGATTATCAGTTTGGGTTCTCACTCAGCAATTAACATCCATTGCAAAACCATTTCGTGAAAATGTGGCTTGTGTGGTCTCATTCCATAATCCATCACAGAAAGGTATGAAGATGCTTTTCGAAGATTATGGAGGTGATTTAGACTCTGAAACTAGTAAAAAGTTTGTAGAACTACTGAAAACTGAAAAATATTCTAGACTTTGTTTATCTTTACGTCACCCATTTAATTGTTATTTAGAGATTCCTGAAGTTGTAAATTAAAAGATGACCGACGATAGGAGGAACCATGAATTTGAAGATGATGATGATTATAATTATGAGGCGTGCCAAGATGAGTTGGAAAAGTTGATTGATCGAGAACTTATAAAATTTGTAGGTTTATTAGGATTGGTTGGATTCCAGAGCTATCTTTTAATACTATATTATCATCTCATGCAATGATTTAAAAGAATCTATGTTTTATCACAAAAGATGACAGAAGTTGAAGATTATATTACCGAACGAAGTGAGGAACTTGATGTAAAAGATGATACCGAACGAAGTGAGGAACTTGAAATAAAACAAGAATCACTAGCTATTCTCGCATCTCTTGGAACTACAAAGGAATATTTAGGTGTTGATATGAGTCTGGGTGATATAAAGAAACTATCGGTAAAAGATGTTGAAAAATATTATAATCGATATCAGGCAGTATTAGGCAAGAAAATTAGTGGTGGATTAGTAGATTCATCTCTTCAATTAGTTTCTCAAGTCATTTCTTATGTGGTTCCTGTTGATGATATAGAAGCGCTTTGTTCCGATTTGAAGAATGATGAGTTGGTTAATCGTGAACTAACTAATTTTGTAGGACTCTTAGCATTGAAGGCAGGAAGATTGGCAGCACTTGCTAGCGGGCTATTTCAGGTTGCTAAACACATTAAAATCAACAAAATACAACAAGTTACAAGTAAAAATATAGATGACTCCAACAAAACTGAGCAGGCTACTAAACAAAATGCTAATGGGCATGATACTGTTTACTGAGCACAACTGATTTAAAGATTCTTTACTTTGTGAAATAAATAATAATGTCTGAAGAAGTTGTTGAGCAAATTACAAAAGATCCACCAAAAGATAATGTTCCTAAAAAGAAAGAGAAAGATCCTAAAAAGGTTGCTGCCGGTAAGAAATTAGCTGAATATAATAAAAAAGCAAAAGAAGCATTAGCTAGAGAGACCCTACGGGCCGCGGAGCAAATGAAACGTGAAGAAGAAACTAAAAATATAGAAGAAAATGAAAATAAAAATACAGTGAGTGAAGCAAAGGCTTGGATTCCGGAGCTATCTTTTACTACTGTTTTATCCATTGTAGGAATAGGGTTTACAGCATTTGACATGTTTATGAGATATTATAAAAATAGAACAGTTACTAATGTTTCGCAAATATCACAACCCCAAAATATTCCTGTACCACAACCACCACCCACACAGATTCCAAAAATACGTAATGAAATGAGAACTGCAATGTTATAAGGAAGAAAAAAAGTTTAAGTAGTTTAAAGATTTCTTACTGATTAGTAAAAAATTATGTCAACTGAAAACAAACTTGTGAAAACTGTTACTGATTCAGCAGTCCTTATCGGATTAGCTGCTGGAGTTGGATATGTAGTTAAAAAGGTTATTAGAGAATCATTTATGAACGATCCCTCGTCAAGTATTACAAATTATGCTAAATGGGTAGCCGTCCTATCCGGTAGTATGTACCTAAAAACATATTTAGAGGATCAAAAGATTTTACCAAATTAAAGATTTATGGCAGCAATAGCAATGATGGTTTGTGGATCTATATTGAATGCAACTACCTTTGTTGGCGGATCATATCTTGCAAAATATCTCTCAGGTGATAAAACAGATGCAGAACGAATACGACATGATAAGGCATTAGAAAAATATCAAAAAGATTATGCTACATATCAGGAAAAAAGACAAAAACTCATTGATTGGAAATCTCAACAGAAGGATGCTAAATATCAGGCTTCAAAAAATATTTCAAATACTGATGAAGCTTTAGAATTGTATAGCCAAACACATGAACCAAAATTCTCTGATTATTATAGACCTAGTGACAATCAAAAGATGGGTGAGATGGCATATGTAGGTGGTGGTATGTTGATATTAGGTTATATGGCTAGTAAATTCTTTTAGAGTTCGATTTATAGTAATTGTGTGATTAGTTTAAAGATTTCTTACTGATGAGTAAAAAATCATGGCAGAATACCAAAAAATACCAGAATTTGAACCAGCTGATCTAGGCGATGATGTTGATAGAGAAAATATGGAAATGGATCCAATATCATCCACCACTCGTCTAATTGAACTTGATGATGAGGAGGAGGAAACTTCATTTGGCGGTGTGGGTGCTGATGATTATGATGAAAGAAGACCTCCACTTAGTGAGAAATATGATGAAAGGAGAGATGCTCTGCAATATATCAAACGTATATTTCCTGATTTCAGCCCTTTGGATTCTACATTTACAGCAGAATGGGATAAGGATGGTAATTTAAAGGTTAAATTGAGTACTCAGAGTAATGCAGTAGAACATATATTGATTGATAAAGATGGGGTAATCAATTATGATAATTTACCAAAAAGTATCAAAAAATCTCTAGGTTTAAATTATGAAACCTTGATTACAAGAAATGATGAGCTAAAGTCACAATTGAATGAAAAAAATGAAGAAAATAAGGATTTACTTAATGCGTTAGATGGGTTAAGAGCGGTTGTAGAAACAGGTGAAAAGGAGATAGAACGCTATGTTACAATTGATAGAAAAGAGTTGAGAGGTATAATTGAAAAACAACAAACCAGAATCGCGGAAAGTGAAAGCTATTTAGATGTAGCTGTTAAACAGAAGATAGAAGCTAAAACAGAGGTTGAGAAACTTAAAAGTGAATTAAATCGATACAAAGATGAAATAGATAAGTATAAGAAGGGACAGTCAAATTTAAGAAGGGTAGAACAGAGTAAAGAAAGGTTACAATCTGAGGTTGATAAATTGAGAGAACTATCGAGAAAGAATATAATTTACAATCAAGAACAAATAAGCGATCTAGAGAGAAAAAATGATGAAATACTTAAAAACTTGCCTCTTCGTGATCGTGTGAAGGCTATCTTCAAAAAGTATGGTTTTACAGTCTTTGCTGTTGTAAGTGCTGTTGGTGTTGTTATTGGTGTTATCGTTTCCAATCTTTCAAAGGGTTTATCAAAATTGGGTAGGGGTAATGGTAATGGGTTGAAAACGATTGGTAAGAAACTTGGTGAGATATTACCTGGAATGGTTGGCGCTATAGTTAGCTTTCTGTTCAAGACTGCAGGAGAGGTTATTGGATTTTTAGGTAAGAACGCTTGGCTGTTGATAATGGCTGTGGTTCTATATTTTGTGGAACAGTTTAAAAAGAAGAGGGGATAAGTAAAAAAATAATAATGAATGATACAATATTTCTAACTATAACCATGCTAACTCCTGAAACAAGAATTTATCTGTATCCACCCTTAACCCAAGTAAAAGAGATACAATTACAATTTAGTTACATGCATATAGCATCGTATAGAAATCCTATTTACTTAATGTGTGATCTTATAGAGCCAAAGTCTTCATATTCCAATATTACCCTCCACGGTGAAAATGTAGAACTTAACCCCTCACAACTACTAGCTGTTATTCCATCTACAAAGCATCCTTGTTTAAGAATTCAGCAAACTAAAAATCCGGTCAACTGCTTTACTTTATAGCTTATAGATGAAAATGGAAAAAAGGTTGAATTTAATAACGAACCCATTCGAATTTATTTAAAGATATCGTGTTGATCAGTAAAATATGGAAGACTACAATAGAATTTATCCGCAATTACCTATGAATGGTGATCCAAATAATTTCAGACTACAAAAGTCATGTGAAGTATTACAAAATCTTGAGAAGGAAATTAAACATTATGAGGATGTTAGGAAAAAATACAATAGAGCGAGGGGAATATTTACAAAAATAAGTGTTGGTAGTGGGGTGTTTTCAGTTATTTTATCTGCAAGTGGGCTTGGAACCTCTCTTACTGGTTTTGGTGCTGCTGTTGGTATCCCATTAGGAGCGGTGGGTGGTATTTGTGGGGGAATATCGGTTGGATTCGGTGCGGCTTCTAAACGACTTTCGAATAAAGTTAGTAAACACGAACAGACAGTTTCTCTGGCAAAAGCAAAAGTAAACACCATTCACGACTTGGTTTCAAAGGCACTAAAAGATAACGCTATCTCCGACCAAGAATTTTCATTAATTTTATCAGAGGTGGACAAGTTTGAAAAACTAAAACTCGAAATCCGTCAAAAAACTCGGAAAGATACAGAAAAAAACTTAAATATGAATCAGATAAGAACAGAGGTTCGAGCGGAAATATTAAAGGAGTTAACCAATCCTCTTACCGGTCCCGTACGTTGAAAATGTCATTTGAGAGAACTCCTGTGGGATGTAATTGTTTTGCTGGTATTAGAAAAGAACGGTGTTGATTTAAAAGCATCCTATTATTGAATCAAAAATAATAATAAGATGGGAGTATACAATGATTTTAGTAAAAAATATCCAAAAGCTGATACAGGTAAATTTGTTTTTGTAGCTGATCCGTATGGCGGATATGTTAAATGGAAAGTGAATGGTACAACAATCATGTCTTATGATGATCCTACAGGTAAGACTTGGACTGATAACCTGTCACCTCGTATGAAAAGACTTTTATGGAAAGATTTAGGGTTGGATGACCGACTAAAGGGAGGAACTGAATTGAGTTCATTCCCAAAGAGTTTAACTATGACTAATCAATCTTATCCAATACCAGCAATTGATTTTGATGACTTTACAAGCGATATCACGAAAATGCTAACCTCACTGGATATATACGTTTCTAATACTAAGAAATTCACAGCAAAGATGCGTGATGTTTTTACCAATCAAGTTGTTACTTTCAAATTTGGAAAACAAAGTAGAAAATGGTTGAATGCTCCTGATATGAATTATTGGCCTCAACAACTTAACTTTGCAGTTTGGTGCGCAACATCTGGATGTGGAATAAGTCCTTTTGAAAGTCTAAATTACCCCAAGGTTGTGAATAGCTTCATTAAGTTTCATATATATTTCACAATAAGGAGGATATTATATGAATTGAGTCTTCCTTTACCTGATGACCGACCAGAGGGAGGAACGGGGCCTTTTGTGATAAATAATAATCCCTATAGTAAAGTAGCATATCAACGATTGTGTGCCGAATTTGGGGTTATTAATAATTCCGATTTCGGCGGAGCCGGGCCAGCCCTCCGGGCTGATTTTAGATGGAAAGGTGGAAGAAATGGTGGTTTGGGAGATATATCCCTTGATTATGGTTCTGGATATCATGGAAAAGGTGTTGGATATCAAAATGTACATATAGTAAGAAATTACGATGTTGAAGCTGATCAATGGCCTGGTGAAGGCGGAAAATTTGCTGATGAGGGGGGTAAGAAAGAAAAAGGTAATCTTATCTCATTTATCCGTAATGATGACTTTGCTGATTTCAAATATGCTTGGTTTATCCCAACAAGTGGTCATGGACTCACTAAAGCCGGACTTGGTAGATTGAATCGATCCGCTGAAGCTTTTGTTTACTGTATATTGGGAGCGCAAGTCAACACTAGAAACTCGATTTATGGTAATGGTGGTGGAGCGATCGAAACACAACAAGAATTCTTAGCCTTATTTGAAAGTAGTGTGATTGAGAATGACATTTCAAGTTCTATACAAAGATATCAATTAGCTGTACAGGAAGCGAAATTACGGCTTGATTTAGCTATTGCTCCTGGTGTATGGTTAATGCCTAGTAATATGATAATCAACACTGAAAGCGTGACTGGTTTTAACAACAAACTTATGAAAGCGAGTAATGATATGAATTTTGGAGTGAATAATTCCCTAAACACTGAAGCAAAACAGGTTGGAATAAGTCATAACTTAGGATCTTCAAAGTTAAAGTTACCTCATAGAACTGAAACGAAACCAAAACCCTCAATGAAAACAGACTCAACGCAAACATACTCAACGAAACATGAAAATAATATTGACTCAACGCAGCATGAAAAGAATATATTAGCATTTATTGTTGTCGCTGGTGGATTAGCGTGGTATCTATTTCGGTAAATGACTGGTTTTTTTTCAGCTTACGCGTAAGTCGTTTTTTATCATGGGTTGATTATAGAAATTTAAAGATGAATATGAAGTAACCAAACAAAAATGTTGAGCATTACCATGTATGAGTCTGAAACTAGGATATATTTAGATCCTCCACTGAAAAATCTTCGGGAGATACAACTCCTGGATTGTAATATAAAAACCAAAAGATTGATTAATTTCAAGGATCAACAGATATTTTTCAATGATAAGAATCAGCCCATCATAATAATTCAACCTGGTACATATTCGCTGCGTAATATCCAATCGATCTTTCTTAATGATACTGATAGTGCAAAGATAACAATCATTGAAAGTGATACTGTTGACTATCTATATTCCAATAAGAACTTCAACATTAAACTTACGAGAGGTTTACAAGTTGGTTTAGGGATACCTGAAGTTATAAATCCTCGTAAATTATACCGCATAAATATACAGATTAAGGAACCACTGAGACTTATTTGTAGTATAGTAGATAATAAGTCTTCATATATGAATAAAACTAAATATGGAGAACTTGTGAAACTCTCACCATCACACCTACTTGCCAACATACCATCACAGAATTATCCATCAATTCCAGTTCAAAAATATGAGGCTCTAATAAACCACTTCGATTTAAGCATCTTAGACACTGAATGGAAAAAACTTGATCTGAAGGGTTCTCCCATAACTTTAAGTTTAAGATTTAGATAAATTTTTTTGTTATGTAACACTGACTTGCGTTATATAACTTAATTTTCTCCCCATAACTCTTTCAAAAACTTTAACTCCTCGATATCAGTACACCAATCTAAAAGTCTAGATGGATGCCATGCTACAACCATTAGATCATCATACAAGTCTTTGTAGAATTTACGTTTATGTGATATCTTATATATATCTATGTATATAGTTACAATAAATGAATCAATAATAAAATCATTAAAAAAACCATCATTCATATCATAATACTCTTCTTCCAAATCTTCTCTATAATTATCATTAGCTTCGCTTAATATAACTGAAACAAACTTATCAGTTGGTAAACTTTCAACATCAAATTTTTTAGTATTAACGGAAAAACAAAGAGCCTGTTCTTCACATCGATTATTAGTACTCCAAATTTCAAACCCGACGAATTTTTCATCAATAAAGCCGCGATTTTTTGAGATCTTTTTTATTAAATCTGTCTTGATTGATTCAACAAAATCATAAATACCTAATCTTTTTTCATTAATATATTCAAACTCAATATAACTATTTTCTTCAATTTTCTCCATTTTATTAATTATCTCCATTTTAATTTTATTATTTTTGTTTTTAAATTACAATTTAATTCAATTTTATATTTATTGTTATGTAACGCGGGTAGGTGTTATATAACTTAATGTTTTTCGTAACATTCTTTACAAAATGCTTTCTGCCTATTATGTTCACATATTTGAGATCCACCACATAAATTACAAAAATTTCTTTGTTTTCCATGAATACATATTCCTTTACCTTTACATTCTTTACAACGCGCCTTCTGTTTTTTATGTATGCATATTTGAGACCCTCCACACTCTTTACAATACGTTCTTTGTTTTTTATGTTCACATATTTGAGATCCTCCACAATCTTTACAGTAAGCTTTATTTCTATTATGTTCACATATTTGTGATCCTCCACACTCTTTACATCTTGATTTCTGTCTTTTATGAATACAATAATAATGATACTTAATAGTTTTAGGTTCTGAAGTGGGTGCAGGTCTTTGTTTCTGAAGATTTCGCATCTCTTCCATAACTTCTGGAATATTACTTAACGCTTCAACGAGTCCAGGTTTACGCAATTTATAAATTTTTTCAACACCATGGTCTTTAGCAATTTGCCGCAATTCTACAACTTTTTTCTTTTGTAACTCTTCCATTTATACTTTTATTATTTTTGTTTTTAAATCACAATTGAATTCAATTTTTTTTTTATTTCCCTATAAATTCTATGATAAAATCCTTGATAATTTCTTGATAAAATTTTTCTTATTTTTGTATCTTTTTGTAATATTTTTTTATTTCACTTTTTTTTCAATTTGTCCCAGAACCCCCACTTTCCCTCTACTGAAGGTCTAAATTGAAATCACCCATTATGTAACACATTTTATTGTCCCTAGTTACCCGATGAAGCAACTGTTGAAAAGATTCCAGGAATTCATGCAAATTAGCAGAGGGAGGACGATAAACTGTACCGATAATAAAGTTTTTTCCGTGCGGATTTTGGATTTCAACAAAAACAGAGTCAAATAAGGTGGAGTTAGACGAGTACAAATCAGACATAATGTTAAAGTTGAAAGTGTCGCATAAATAAAGGCCTGCGCCTCCACCATTCCTACCCACTCTATTCGACGAGATGAAACGATAGCCAGTAATGTTTACATAGTCTTCGTTAATATTATTTAGCCACGTTTCTGAAATACCTATAGCTGAAAACTCATGCTGTGAAGAATCTAAGAGCTGGGTAAATTTGTCAAAATTTTTAAGTAAGCTACGTGCATTTAAATGCAAAAGCGAGAAGTTGATAGCATCCTTCTTATTACCAATTAGCTCATTTAATTCTGGCTCATTATAGTAACTACATTTCGAAGTAAGATTAAGAAAATTAGTATCTGGATCGATGTCACTGGATATAACAGTATTGCAATTAGTTATCGGGTTAAAGTATAGGCATTCTAATCTATCATTATTACTTTGTGATGTACTATCCATCTTATTATTGTATATACATTTCTTTAAGCCATTTCATTTTTTTCATTAACCTGTGCGGTGCGGCATTTTGATTGACAGGTGGGTGCAACATTTTTTTTATTTTTGCACTCGTTCCCCTTTGGTGTGGCATTTTTTGATTGACAGGTGAGAGTGATTTGCAAGGATTGACCGGTTGTGCTGGTTCCCGCATAATACACCTACTATAGAGGAGAAGACATCTATGACAGCATAGACACCATCCTTGACAATTGACAAGGGTGCCTATGTGAATATATACAGTGTATACCACACTTCAAATCCTGATAACCATTCCCATTTCATCGGCATCTTGTGAAAGGTCCATCTCAACCCTGCGAAATCTATAGAATTTATTTGAAAAGTACAATGGTCCAGGATAGACTGAATGGATTAGCACTGATGCATGCCCATAGAGAGATGGAATTAAACCTTGAACAAATCATAGATTTATTTGCAAATTTACATCCCAGAAGTAGGAGAATAGAAAATATTTTGAATGAATTATTTTGTACCAGGCAGTCACTAGTCAATGACTAGTGTTTCTGGAGTACTTGTGGGCTATATTCCATCAGGATTAATGTAATCCTTAAACTGATGGAGAACAGTACAGATACATAACTGGTGTTTGTGGTATAATTGTATCAATACTTATATCTGAACAAGAAAAGAAAACCATTCTTCAATAGCTTTTTAAAGTTATTTTTCCACAGACACTGGATGTTAAATGAGCTTAAATGGCTTTTACATATTCCCTCAGTCTGAGCTCATTGGACCACATCATTTTATACCCTGTTCTATAAGGCCAAAAAAGGCAAGTATGATTCCAATTTTCAGTTTTGCAGATACATTTTCATAACAGTGATGTTTCGTAATATTCACCAATAAATCTTGATACTTTTTCCTCCATTCCCACTAGGAGTTGATTAAGGGGACTCCCACTGTAGAGTTATTTGCACCCCCAAAAGCATCCAAGATAAAGAAAGGCAAATTTTAAGACCAAAAACTTCTTTATCTATTCAAAAACAGTATAACTCTATGGCTTAGTTCAATGTTATTCTGGTTTGCCTGTGTAAATACACACAAATGATTTTTTGTACAGAATTTTGCCTTTCTGAGGAGGTGCTGTTCATGTGTTTCAATGGCTTAAAGTGCTCTCAGAATGAGGGAAAATTGCATTCTGACAGCACTAAATTTCAAATTTTCTTGGGAGAGCATGCCCCCAAACCCCCCTGGTTAAGTTGGGGCAAATCACTCATGTAAAATCCTGGATCCACCCCTGGTATAGTTATATCAGCATCTTCATTTTGTTTCATTGGTATAAATTCCCAACCCATTGAATCTTCATTTGGTTGAAAAACAATGATGTTAACTCCAAAATACTCTCCAATACAAGTAAATTCATCCAATGGTGTAGGAGGCACAATGCATAAATACATTTACGATTAACCAAGTGTTCTGGTAATAAACCACGGCCCAATCTTACTTTGTTTGAAAATATTAATTTGGTATTTACTTCAAGAAATGTCATTCTTCCTTCATAAACACCCCTTTTCTCCAAAAATTTCAGTGGCTGGTAGATAAGAAGCATCCCATGTCCCACTATCTTGTACATCCAATCTTTTTGCTTCACATTGTTGGATGTAACTTCTAATTTCGTGTAAGTAAAAAAACCTTGAGTTAGTTTTAAATATTTTACTATAATTCGTAACCTCCCCATCCCCCTGTGAATAAGACAGGAAAAAGATTGAATTACTTTAACGCGATTCCGAATATATGGGATTATTTTGCTCATGATAATATCCGTCAAATCAAAATTCAAATTACCAGTTGTCTTAAACTTTTTTATCATTGGTGAGTCAACAACAATTTCAATGCGTGTTTCTGGTTCATCTTCGCCTTCATCAGCTGAGAAAAATTCATCCTCACTTTCATCTTCACCTTCTTCAGCTGTAAAGTATTCTTCCTCGCTTTCTTCATCATTAGTTTGATTATCAAATCTGTTGTAACCTCTCCGTACACCATCTCGGAATTGATTGACGACAACATTAATTGCAGATCTAATAGACTCAGGAACTGAAGGAATTAAACGTTGTGCATAACTATGATACCATCTTTTTAAACCTTTATACCACTTTTACTGTTAGTGCCTTATTTTGTTGCATATTTGTCGCTTGTTTTGCTGGTCATTTTATGGGAATTTTGAACCTGAGGGATCTTCATAAGGGATTCTAGGATGGAAGAGGGTTTATTTTTTACGTATTTTGTTGATTATTAGAGCGAGGAATAAAGGGACCTATAAACCCTGCAAATATACTACTGTAGACGTCATGGGTTCGAATCCCGTTCAGGCCTGAATATTTTTTTCAGGCTTTAATTTCACAGCTGCTTAAGTTGTGTACATAACAGCGATGATCAATCAATGTCATTACATATTACTCAGCAGTTCAAATATATGGTCTTTCATATATAATTACTTGAATTATTTTCCATATACGTTTATATTACGCTTACAACATGACTAGCTCTCAGTTGGTTTGATAGCTAATTTAGCAGAGCCAAAAGCCATAACAGATGAATATGAGCAAGGGACGTATATCTATTTCAGAGGTCATGAGTTAAAATCCCGGTCGGGCCTAAACTTTTTTCAGGCCTTAAAAAACTAGGATGATCAATCAATGTCATTACATATTAGCGAGGCTCCCACGCGCGCTTCGAGAGCCCCATAATCATGGAATATGGTCAACTTCTTTTCGTTTGGTTGTCACGTGACTGACCGAGCGTACGTACGCGTCTACAGATTGTACTGGTAGGGTAGGGGAGACTATCAAAAGGAAGGGAGGGGTATCTCAGGCATGTCTTGGCAAATCCACATCTTTTTCCTCGCGAAGCGAGGCCGAAGGCCGAGCGTAGCGAGGTTACTAATCGTGTCGCTTTCGGTCAGACCACGTGGCTCGCAAGCGCGAGTAAATTGAGCCGAGAGTTTTTATATATGTATATTTATATATATATATATATATCTATATTTTAAAGGTGTCCGTTCGCAGGCCAGGTTACCTGGCAACATTACTTCATGTGAATTTCCGCCATTTCGAATTCCGTGAATGATGTTTTGAAAATAATGTGAATTTTGTGGAAGCCGATTTCACTAACCCTGGAAGTACATCTCAGCAAGAAGATCTCCGAGATATACAAGAAAGAGCGGCGAGGGATCGTCGTCGAGTAAGTTTGAATGCCGCAAAAATCAGCGCACGGGAAGCGGCGACTCAAAGAATAGATTAAGAAACTACGGTAGGGACGATAACAAGAGACATCGCGGCAGAGACAACAACTGCTCGCTCAAAAAAGGCAAAGAAACAGCAAGAAAAAGGACCAGGAATGCAATCAAGTTAGATGGGAAATTGAATTTGTTATAGATAGTAACAAAGACTCGTTTTAGCTATACAGGACATGAGAGACCGGAAACCGAAAAGGAACGACTTCAAAAAGATTGAGATACACTGGTAAATATGATAATCACAAGGCAAACTGCAATGAAAACAGATTCAGAATTTAAGGAAAATCATGGCAACAGCGCACAGACAGAATCAGAGGACGAACGAGGAAACAGATTACCATATCGTCGTGAAAAAAGTTTCAGGAAAGGGGAAACAGAAACCAACCGCAAAGAAATGAAAGATGACAGTCACGTAATATTTATACTGCAATGAGAATGCAGGTAGGTATTTTTCGTAGTGAAACGATTGCCTTCCGTTTTAAAGAAATTCCCAATACAGAGGTTGCAGTTGTGATAGCAATTATTTATAATTATGTGATCTGATATAATTGCAACAGTGAAAATATATTGTAGATTTGTTTGATGTAGCACTTTATGTTCAGCATTTTCAACAGAAAACATACCAAACAATAAGTGACTGGTTCTGCAGTATTATCAGTGATCAGTGCAAGTATTTGTAAATAAAGCAGTTGTCATTACTGACTTCTGAGTAGTATTTCTCTTTGCTATATTTCTTTCCTATATATATGTATTAAGTAATTACAAGGTTTCGTGGGGACAAACAAGTTCCATAGCCATTTCAAAATGGGTTTTTACCTTTGAGTTCCAAGTATCCCTGGGAGTTACTCTGTTAGCCCCCACCCTTTTCCCACAAATGAAAAGTTAATTTAAGCCCTACATTGCAAAATTAGGCGTAACATCTTAACCTTTTTCCTTAATGCTGTTTAAATCATTTTTATGATGTCAAATACAAATATTTAATGACAACCACAATACACAGTTGACCTTTTTAATTAGAAAAACTCTATAAGGGAGAAACTGAAGTTTGTAATGCTAAAGTTTTTAGTGATCTTTCTTATATATTCATTGCAAGGGTCTTTGAAGTCTTTGAAGTTTCCTAAATGGCCTATACTTTCAGTCATGATTTTCCACACTAACTGCATGGACAAATAACTGCACTAGCATGATTGCCACAGGTAAGAAAATGGTAAGGGAAAAAAAAATTCTTCAAGGTCAGTGAAAAGTCAGGGAATTTCAAATCAACTAAGGGAAAGTTTAAGTATTTGAGAGAATTAAGGGAAAAGTGAAATTTAAGTCTACTAATTTATTTCTTGCCAATTTAGTGATGGTTTGGTGTGGTCAAGAATGTGACATGAAATGTGTTGGATTGGTAGAATTAAATGGCTGATTACCTGATTTTGGGTATCCAAGAAAATCAATCCTTCTTCCATAACCTTGTTATTTTAAGAAACTATAAATCCATGTACACTGTATGTGAATTTCGGAAAGCATATTAAATAAATGGGTGGAGAGGTAGGCTGTTAGGAGAGGTTGGAGGCCATTACCAGGACTAATTTTGGACTTTTCTAATTTAGTTGGAAAGGGAAATTTTACATTTGTCAGGGAAATGTAAGGGAATTTCAAGATCCTGTGGCTGTGCAACCATGACTTGATTATAAGTCTAAACTGAAGAATAAATGGTATTGTTCATAGTTGAGTAATTTTTACCACCTCTGATACAAACCCTATTTAGAATAAAACTGTATTGCTTGTAGTAGCAGAGGAACCTTTTCTCAGAACAGGACATACACCCCCACCCCATAACAGTATATTATGTTTAACATAAAAAAATAACAATACCAGAAATTATAATAATAATAATAATGCAATAACAATAATCATAATAAATACAAGAAATGAGAAAATACAAAAAGTGATAATGATTTAGTAACCGAAGTAAATACATAAATTGGGGTCTTATCCCTCATGAAAAACTATTATGAGTTCTTTAAAAACTAGCTTCGCGAGGTTTTGCGGGAGTCGTATTTCTAGTTTATATTGGACATTCACAATATGGTCAATTGACAGCTGTCAAAACGGCATAGCCACTGACCAGCATCACATGACCATATTGTGGGCTCATGTGTCAACTCATCATGGTGACGTGATTTATTTGGAAGCTGTCCGCTGACCAGTAACTAATTTACTAGATCGTGGGCTCAAGTCTCGAGTTCTGGTAGCCCGCGTATTTTTGGCGGGAAATTTTGTTGACGACTGAAAAAGAAATTTTCAGTTCATTGTCTTTTGAGACACTATTATTACTCTACACTGTTAAAGTTTTACTAAAGGATAAACGAAACAATTTCTATTTCTATGTCAACAAACAGTAGCAGAGAAAATATAATTTGCAGAGCCCAGGGTTCAGGTGAGGAGCAACGGGAAAGAGAGCGGAAGAGAGCAAAAATTAAGTGGGGAAGAATAAACGAAGAAGATCGCCAAAGAAGGCGTGCTCGGGAAAGATAAAGGAGACGAAATTATAGCGAAGAACGCCGACAAGCAGAAAGACTCCGTGCTGTGAAAAACAGACAAAATTGTAGCGAAGAATGTCGAGAAGCGGAAAGACTCCGTGTTGTGGAAAACAGACAAAAGTTTAGCGAAGAACGCCGAGAAGCGGAAAGACTCCGTGCTGTGGAAAACTGACAAAATTGTAGCGAAGAACGCCGAGATACCGCCCTGCTAAAAGCCATGCAAGAGAGAAACCTCGGCTCGTAGGGTAAAGCAGAGAAGGTTTTTTGCCCATGATTATGAATTATAGGATTAAAAGAAACCCTGAAGTTCAGTAACAGTTTCTTGAGTGCTTAATAATTTTACGATTTCATTTAATAATTCAATTTGAGTGGCATCCATAACTCAATTTAAGTATAACATAACAAAAAAGAAAAACATTTACATTTATTTTGTTTCCATGCAGGCTATATACTGGAACCTCGATATCAAGCTAAATTAAGTAAAAAATGCTAGCGGACCTGTCTAAATGTGTTTTTACATAGATAGTTATATCTAAGCCCTTTTGCATACATTTTACCATACCTTGGAGTGGACATTTATTTTACCGAGGTGCTCGTTTTAACACGAAAATGACAAGAGTTGTGTCTTGCATTTCCCAGTAGCGTGTACAAATCTTTTAAATACATTTACGCAAATAGAATGGTTAATTTCGTCAGGAATAGAATACAGTACATTGATAATTTGTTTTTTTTGTAGAATATACTCCATGACTTTGTAGGTAGAAAGACCGTACTAATGGCAGACGAAAGTTTAGACAATCAAAGTAGGACTATGGTGAACTCGTGGATATGTTTACAAAACAGAGAAAAAAGAAATAATTTAAAAATTAATGAGGTGTTTTTTCAGAGTTGTGATTGAATGAACTTGAAGATAATTTTAATAATCTATAATCACAACATAAAAGTGACCAGGGAGCTGAGTAGCTTTTTGAAATAAACATACAGTGAGTACATGACGCCAATCATTTGACTACACTAGGCATCAGTTATAAGGCAGGTGGCAAGCATACAGTTGTTAAAAAATTTGATAACTTAACATAAGGGTACAGGATTAAATGGCAACGAAACCAAATGTAGTTCTGGTATCCTGCTGCTCACTGTTTGTGTGTTCAAAGTAACAGGGTCCTTCTGAATAAGGTCTGAATTTTGTTGCCATGACATTGTCAATTTTATCATCATTATAGTTTTTGTTGTCTACAAGTCTATTCAATGTATGCAACAGAAATATCCACCTTGATTCTGCAGCTGATAATGAACAAAACCATGTAGGATAGCCCAGCTGACGTGATGATCTTAAAATCCTTAAGACTCTCAATCCTTTATCAAGTTGAATTAGTTTATTTACATTACCATCTCATTTTAGGTTATCAGTGGTATATATATTCAGGGTTGCATTTAAAAAAATCACACTTGCCATCATTAATACAGCAATACATCTTTGTTTTTATCCTTATAACTTCTTGTTTTTACAATGTAAATATGATGAGTCACACAACAGTAAGCAAAACAGGTAAGCCTATTTTTCCAACATGTCTACTTCAACACAATCTAGTTCACTTCAAGGTAAATTCGGAAATCAATAGACAGAAAACGTTTCATTGTAACGGCTTGTGGTGTATTGTATATAATATAACGCTTAATACATTTTCTACATGACTTACTCTTTTCGAACCCTGGCTCTCCGTCACGGCATGCGCCTCTATATTTAACGGTAAGCGTTGACATACTTCTTGACCGTCCCAATACTTTTCCAACTCCATTCCTGTTAGTACTAACACTTAAATCAGTAGAAAAGTCCTCCATGCGATGTTTCTTATCCAGGTTGGCCGCAGAAGTTCTTCGGTTTCAAATCATGGATTCGTCAATTTATTCTGTTTTCAGTAGTAGTTTCGTTCAATAACGAGTACTCATTTCGCTGAAATAAATTCTCATTCAAGTGCTAATTTCGCTCTATGAGTTCTCATCAAAGCTTACTACATTAGCAAGAGATTTTCTCATCTTCAGATCACTTTCAAGCCAACTGAAATTCATATACTGCTTGTAATCTTGGGGGCGGTCGATGGCGGTCGATGTCGGAAAAGCGAATAGTTATCATCTGTTCACGTTTAGCGCCTGGCCGAGTAAAAGGCTCATGAAATTCAGTCTCCAAGTTGGTCATTGTCCTAACTGGAAACATTTAAACTCCTTTTGATTTTAGTAAGACCGCTAATGAGGCCCTGTTAGTGAGGTTGTTTATGTCGCGCGTCTGAGTTTCAAACCTTTTCACGTCGCAGTTTCGGAAGGTCGAAGGTCGCTGTCGTAATTTCCCGTGAGCGGCTCGTCGTTCGTCGCCATTTCAGGCCCTTTATGTCGCCGTTTCAAGGCCACGTCGCTTGTCGAAATTTACCCCTAACAGGGCCTCGCTAATCGTCCTCTTAAGCTACAAAATCATTACAAACTCTGGCAACGGTACGATACACTTTCAGCGTGAACTTTCATCAACAGACTTCCGTGACTTCGGTCACGACAATTGTCGTCTTCATATCGGTGCGCCCGAGTTCTATCCGACTAATTACGAAGATGTCTACAGTGGAGTGAGTGAGTGAGTGAGTGAGTGAGTGAGTGAGTGACAATTTGCATATTGGAGTCCCCACAAAAACTCGCAAATACGCTTCGCGTATCCACGAGTTAAAAATCATAGCGAGTTAACCGACCTCGACACTAAACTACAGTTAAAAACGTTTGTGAATTCCTTCGCAATATTTTAGAATGCTTTTACAGTTTAAAGTGAAATGAAAGTACTAAACGGGAGCCCCGCTTTTAGGCTTGGCTAAATCTATATATTACTCCGCAGTTCAAATATATGGTCCTTCATATTTATTCATTTGAAATCTTCTCCATCTACGGGTATATTACAAACTCACAACATGACCACCTTCCAGTTGGCTTGATAGCTCAGTTGGTAGAGCACTGAACCGGTATGAAAGAGGTCAAGGGTTCGAATCCCGTTCAAGTCTAAACTTTTTTTTCAGTCTTTAATTTCAAAGCTGCTTAAGTTGTGTACATAACTGCGATGATCAATCAATGTCATTACATATTTCTCTGCAGTTCAAATATTTGGTCTTTCATATATAATTACTTAAATTCTCCTCCATCTATGAGTATATTACGCTCACAACATGACCAGCTTCCAGTTGGCTTGATAGCACAGTTAATAGAGCACTGCACCTGTATCGCAGAGGTCATGGGTTTGAATCCAATTCAGACCTAAATGTTTTTAGGCAATAATTGTTGTGTACATAACTGCGATGTCAATCAGTGTCATTACATATTACTCCGCAGTTCAAATATATGGTATTTCATATATATTCACATAAATTCTTCTCCATCTACGGGTATATTACGAACTCACATGACCAGTTTTTAGTCGGCTTGATAGCTCAGTTGGTAGAGCACTGCACCGGTATCGCAGAGGTCATGGGTTCGAATCCTGTTCAGGCCTGAATACTTGTTAGGCTTTAATTTCACAGCTTCTTAAGTTGTGTACATAACTGCGATGATCAATCAATGTCATTACATATTAATCCTCAGTTCAAATATATGGTCTTTCATGTACTGTTAATTAAAAAAGGAGTGTTTTATCAGATTTAAAAGCCCGAGGCGAAGCCGAGGGCTTTTAGAGCTGATAAAACACGATCTGCGAGTTTATTGAACGGCTTCAAAAACTTATTTGTGGAGTCTCTGTTCATTTCACACTTTTTTGTTTGTTTTCCTGAAATGCACACGGGTTTTTATCTCTATTTTAGTTTCAATGGGTATTGTTATTTGGGATAAGCTAAAATAATGATCTTTTCAATTTTTTCAGTAAAGACTGCATGATTTGAATTGCTAATCTTGCCTCGTTTAAGACTTATGTGAAAGTTGCTTTTGGAACTCTGATTTCAGCATGCCACCGAAAAGAGTATTCAGGAAAGCTAAGAATGTTCAAGAGGAGAGGGAGTTATTTGAGGAGTGTGTTCCAAAATCAACCAAAAATGCTAATAAGTGGTCGTATAAAATTTTTTCGGAGTGGCAAAGGCAAAGAGAAAACAAAGACCCTAGTCAGGAGCAGTGTTCGTTCACATTTGAACCTGAAAAAATACAATGCCAGTGATGTCAGGTTGTGTATTCAATAATTGTAGTTTCAATATGTGAGCCTAAAATTAAGGTTAACTTTCATCATGTTATTAAACAGAGTGAATGTTGGTTGTTTTGCATCTTTAATTTTGATATGGAAATTAGGATAAAGTTTTATATAAATCTTCATGTTCATTAGTATTCTTTATATAAAGTTCTTATCCTAATTTGAATCTCCTTGCATTTGCTTTGTATATCCCATATTTCCCTGTCACCGAATTCAAATCCCTCCCCGGGCTTTCAGAATGGTGAGCTTTACCACATATAAAGGTTCCTGGACGTGACTGATTTCCCTAATTTCATTGGCCAAAAACCTAATTAATTATTAATGAGTTTTTGAAATATATTTCTATATTCTGTATTTGTTACTAATCGTGTCGCTTTCGGTCCGACCACGTGGCTCGATAGTTTTTATATCTGTATATATATATTTATATATAAAAGTTGTCCATTTTCGGTCGTTTCTTAACCAGTTTATCTATATATAAACACATACATACATATATACATCCATACATACATACCTATAAGCGTTTCTGAGAAAACGTACTTATAAAAATTTCACCTGACGTGAAAAATCAAAGCGTTTTAGGCCTTAGCATTTCAGACCAATTACCTTAACCAGACATAAACCAAAGCCTATTAGGCCCCCCCTATTCCCCCACATCCCTGTCCTCCCCCCTTACTGCTTTCCTGTCAGATCCCCTGCCGACCCCACCCCACCCCCCACCCTGCAGTATCACTAACTCTTTTTAGGCTTTACATGCAAAATAAAGTACCTTACACAAACTCTGATTACACACTGAAACAACTGAGATGTGAAATCAAATAAAACAACAGAGATGTTTAGCCTTAAAAGCAAAATTCCCTAACCCTACCCCCGACAAAACAATAGCACTAGTCCGATAAAGACAACACGGCAAGGCAGAACGCGATATGAAGAATTCGTTGGCACCATCACAACCGTTCTCCCCCATCAAACGAAAAACGCCCGCTAAGCCCAAATCCGGGCATTGCCCGATTTTCGGCAAAAAGGTTACCTTGAATTTTGCAGGTACCTTCTTTGAAAAACACCTAGACATACATACATATATATATATATATGTGTGTGTGTATGTATGTGTGTATGTGTGTATGTTGTATGTATGTCTGTCTGTCTGTATGTATGTATGTGTGTGTGTATGTGTGTGTGTGTGTGTATGTGTGTGTGTGTATATATATATATATATCTATATTTTAAAGGTCTCCGTTCGCTGGCCTGGTTACCTGGTAACATTACTGAATGTGAATTTCCGCCATTACGAATTCCTTGAATGATGTTTTGAAAATAATATAATTTTGTGGAAACCGATTTCACTAATCCTGGAAGTACATTCCAGTAGGAACATCTCCGAGATATACAAGAAAGAGCGGCGAGAAATCGTCGTCGTGTAAGTTTGAATGCCGCATAAATCAGCACACGGGAAGCGGCGACTCAAAGCAGAGATTGGGAAACTACGGTAGGGAAGATAACAAGAGACATCGCAGCAAAGACAACAACTATTCGCTCAAAAAGGCAAAGGAAACAGCAAGGAAAAGGACCAGGAATACAATCAAGTTATATTGGAAATTGAATTTGTTATCGATAGAAACTCATTTTAGCTATACAGGATTCAGAATTTAAGGAAAATTATGGCAACAGCATACAGACAGAATCAGAAGACGAACGACAAAACAGATTACCATATCGCCCTGAAAAAAGTGCCAGGAAAGGGGAAACAGAAACCAACCGCAAAGAAATGAAAGATAACAGTCACGTAGTATTAATACTGCAATGAGCATGCAAGTAGGTATTTTTCGTAGTAAAACGATTGCCTTCCATTTTGAAGAAATTCTCAATAAAGAGGTTGCAGTTGTTATAGCAATTATTTATAATTATGTCATCTGATATCATTGCAACAGTGAAAATATATTGTAGATTTGTCTGATGTACCAGTTATGTTCAGCATTTTCAACAGAAAAGATACCACACACTAAGTGACTGGTTCTGCAATATCAGTGATCATTGCAATTATTTGAAAATATAACAGATGTTATTACTGACGTCTGAGTGGTATCTCTCTTTGCTATATATCTTTGCTACATAAATACATATATATTAAGTAATTAAAAGGTTTCATTGGGACAGACAAGTACCATAGCCTTTTCAAAATGGGTTTTTACTTTAGAGTTCCAGGTATCCCTGGGAATTACTCTCTTAACCCCTGCCATTTTCCCACAAATGAAAAGTTAATTTAAGCATCTTAACATCTTAACCTTTTACCTTAATGCTGTTTAATTCATTTTTATGATGGCAAATACAGATATTTAATAACAACCACAATATACAGTTGATCTTTTACATTGGAAAAACTCTATAAAGAAGAAACTGAAGTTTGTAATGCCAAAATTCTTTTGATCTTTCATGTGTTGTCATTGCAAGTAGTGCTGTATGTAATAACAAGTCTTTGAATTTTCCTAAATGCCCTATGTTTTCAATCATGATTTTCCACACTAACTTTATGGATAATTGACTGCACTAGCATGATTACCACAGGTCAGGAAATAGTAAAGGAACAAAAATTATTCAAGGTTAGGGAAAAGTCAGGGAATTTCATTTCAAGTAAGGGAAAGTTTAAGTCTTTGAGAGAACTCAGGGAAAAGTGAAATTGACGAGTGCTAATATATTTCTTGCCAATTCAGTGATGGTTTGGTGTAATCAAGAATGTGGCATGAAATGTGTTGGATTGGTAGAATTAAATGACAAGTTGATTTGGGCTTCCAAGAAAATCAATCCTTTTTCCATGACTTCGTTATCTTAAGAAACCATCAATCCATATACACTGTGTATGACTTTCTGAAAACATATTAAATAAATGGGTGGAGAGGTTGGCTGTGAGGGGAGGTTGGAGGCCATAAACAAAACTAAGTTGTGACTTTTCTAATTTAGTTGGTAAGGGAAATTTTATATTTTTTAAGGAAAAGTAATAATAATAATAATAATACAACAATTATAATAATCATGATAACAATTCCAAGAAATGAGAAAGTAAAAAAGTGATGATATTATAATTAGTAAATACATAAACTGAGGTTTTATCCCTCATAGGAAAAACCATTACGAGTTCTTTAAAAACTAGCTTTGCGAGGTTTTGCGGGAGTCGTATTCTAGTTTACGATGTAAAGAAAACTGTTAAGCGAATCATTATGTAATTGCACTGTTGTAAATTAGTGCATTACTTGCGATGTCATTCATGACGTAATAAGATAATTATTTTTCATTGACACCAAACATGCACAGGACCTTCGTTTCTTGTTTTGAATGCATTGTTTTCCGTTCACCGACGTACTTTTGAAAATACATGGGCGAAAAGGCTAATTTCAAGAAAACAAAATGGTGGCCATTAGGTGAGCCGAGATAGCATATTTGAAATGTAAGTTTCAGGATGAAAACTATCGTTCTAGCATTGCCATCATACCTTTTGATAATCCTGAATAGACAAAAATTAAAATAAGATATTGGTTTGTTCCCCAAAAGTGAGTATTAATCCTTTTAGCTGATGGATATATCGCGCGATACGAGAAACTTTCGAAAAACGTTGCAATTTGTGACTACGATGAAGGAAGAAAAAAAAAAAAAAAACTGGAACGCATTTTCACGGTGGTATGCAACAGGAATCCCACGGAATCAGTTGTTACTCCTACTAGTATGATGCGTATATTCTTTTCATGAGTATGGCGACGTCAAGAAAACTAACATTTTTTTGAAAAGGGGAAGGTAGCTCACGATAAGGTTTTGTATGAGAACGTTTACAACTGTACTAATTCTGTCTTAGTTCAGTCCAAATGCAGCGTATACCACCCAGGTAAGACACAAAACAGGCACTCAAAGAACATGATAAATGGCAACAGCAAAGTTTGTTTTTCACATTACTTAATTTTGTAATAAACTACGACAAAATCGGTTATAAGTTATAATTCTCATATAAGACCTTATCAGAGGTTTCGATAAAAGCCGGTTACAGTCGGTCTACTGGCGCTTATAAGGCCTATTTTTGCTGTCCCTTAAGATTTAACGACGACGATGACTGCCCCGTTTCCTGGTCACAGCCTCCTACTCCACCTCTGCAGCCAAACGTATTGAAACCCCTGCTAACATACTTCCCCTGACGTCAGCTTGGGCCAGCTGTGGCTACTTTCTCTCTTCCATTTTGTTTCATGTCAACGCGCTCGTGCGAGCGTGTAATAACATGGCTGGTACCAAAGACAATGATTGAGTTGTCGCGAGAAGAAACCGTGAAGGCACCTGCACATTGTTTCATTTCTTTTGGTGTTTTTTCCCTTTCTTGTGGTGGACCTGAATAGGACAAGTGACAGACAAGGAAACGAACCGATACCTTCTCACGAAGCTTTACACCAGGGGTTCTTGTTGGTAGTAGAAACTTCAATGTGTTATAATAGCTCGTATTGTATCCTCCATAGAAATTTGAATTAACCGCAAAGTAAACAACGCTAGAATTCCTCACGGCTGCCTCATGAACAATTCATAACGCAAAAATAACCGAGAGAATAACCGAGACACTGATTTTCATGATGCGGTCTCGAATTTGGTTGAGTTCAGGCAATTCAGTTTTCTTGGTTTTCACTCGCAATTTGAAAGCTGTTTGAGAATCCGTATCACACACCCTAAAAGGCGAAGCACCCAATACCTTTGATCCGCTCAATTCAGTTAAACAAGTTTCGTATCGGCTTTGTTTGTTAAACAGTGTTTAAGCCGTGTTTGTTTATAGCTATGAATGAAGCTTAGCAGAGTATGATGTGCTACCAAGAAGTTGACCAAGCGGGAGATGGCAAGAGTTGAAGGGAGTTTGATTTTTGTAAGTGATCAGGACGCGCACGTGGCTATATCTCTCACAGTGTCAACTGGTTTATAGTGATATGCCTTAAGAGGTTTCCACTGTCGTGACCCATACAACCGCCGCACATCGCCGACTTTCATGTTGGCAGTTCATCGAAACGGGTGCCCGTGAAACGCTCACGACTTCCTTTGACCGTTGATACATTTAACCTGCCCGGGTGACCGTTAAACGGCGATGAGGGAAAAGAAGGCCCAAACAGGTAAGATATATAGGGTGAGCGGTTTAAAGTGACCTGCCAACAAAACCCTTTCAAGCGCGATTGAAAAGTCAAAATGGGTCAAATTAGTGAGTTATTGGCGTCAGTTAAGGACTATCTGCGCTTCGGTCACCCAATAGATCGAAAGGTTTGCAATGCTCGGTTCACTTCCCATTGAACGGCAAAACATGTTAATCATTAGTAATTAAACTCCAAATAGTGTCAGTTGATGCTTAGAATTCGCTACACGCTTTTCTTTACTTGCTCTAACTGGGTTTGTATATTCGATGCTTATTTTTAAACTGTGGATTGAAGGTGGGTTTGTCGCGGTAAATAATATAAAGCTAGCTAGGAAACGAACACTTAAGCAAAAATTGAAACTCCGAAAAACTGAAAAAAAGAATACAAGGACTTTGAAGTGACAAGTTTTCAATGACTGTCAAAATAACTAACGATTTTCTCAATGGGCGAGGAAAAATTTTTTCTATTTTTACTACAAGATTAACGGACCTGTTTTCTAGCTACTTTCAATGTTCTTCGTTTTCGTAAATGTTTTTCTTCAAAATACAAATCTACACCCTGTTTGCTGGAATTGGCTAAATTACTTAGTTTTAAATTCAGCAGGTTCATGCCAAACTCGATAATTGCTTGTCTGAAACAAAATAATCACAAGCTAATTACATCAAAAAGTCTAAAAGTTCTACATATTCATTTTAACCATGTTTCTAGTTACTCAGTGCTCTTAAATGACGTTTTCATCGACAGACAGACAATTCAAGCGTAACCATTCTTTGAAAAGCTACTGAATTCATTTTACTTTTTCATCTGTAGATCAACCCAGGTAGTGAGACCCTTTTTCTGAAAAGCTACCGAACAATATTGTATTGTGTCACTGTTTGTTTTACGATGCAATGTAGTTCTACTTTTTTCATTTGTGGATAAAACAATGCCGTGTGACCCTTTCACAGGAAAGCAACTGAACAGCACTGCTCTATTGTCGTACTTCCAGTGTTTTACTATACCGTGTGGTTGTAGCTTTTTCACCTGTGGACCAAACCATGCATTGTGACAATTGTTTGGAAAGCTACTGAATAGCACTTAAGTGTGATAAAGTACTTTAAGCTTCTGGACAGTACTGAAAGGTGGTACTGCTCGTTCTACAATGCAGAGTGGTTTCGACTTTTTATCTGCAGACCATTCCTTGAAAATCTAGTGAACACAACTGTACTTTGTTACTGTTCATCTTAGCGGGGGCAGAGTGATTCGTACTTTTCTGTGTGACAATTTTTTTACAAGGCTACTGAAAGATAGCATTGAGCTGGTATTGCATCATCATTACGTTTTGTTCGGATTTTGGTTCCTTGGTGTAGTTAATTAAGTAGAGATAATCAATTTGTCTTTAACAGGTGAAAACTGGTGGCTTTACCGGCAAAGTTGCACATTGTTTTTATTCATCACCACCCTGTTGTATGTTTACCATTTTTCCTGCTACATGAGAAGTGAGGTCCGAACCGTCTACCACCTCCCTCAGATCCGTCCATACCAGTCAAAATGCCGCGACGCACTCGACACTTTAACTGCAGGACGCTGGGAACAGAACAGTGTGAGCAAAGAAGAAGTGCAAAGCCGAAGGAACCTTGACATGATACTGCGCGAGCGTAAAGGCTGGCCAAAGATTTTGTTTCATGGGGACCGACGCTGTGGCCCACTTTTTCCTCTACCGCGCAAGGTCAGAAACCCCAAAAGACCGTACGTCTTTGATGTACAAGCGCAGTGCGACATCGACAGCGAATACCACTGTTGCCACGGCAACACAGGTTGGTGTGGGTCTGGGGAGAGGTTCTGCGACTGTCCCAGTTGTATAGATTATAGGGCATTCATTTCCGCCGAGCTTGCTCAGTGGTTACCTCTTAATGACTGCCACGTGAAGAACTTCACGCAGACTTCGGCTTGCGAGTTAATATCTCGTCGAATTAGTGGTATTACATTTATTGGAGATTCTTTGGTCAGGCATTTCTTTTCCGCCATGTTGATACTCCTGACGAACGATCCACTGTACGGTGCACTGAAATACGACACGCCCTACAAAATGCGCGAAGTTTGCAAAGGTGACAGCCAGTTTGTGGACAGCGTTTGCCATGTTCACACTGCTATGACTTGGCGACAAATTATCGACAAACCGAATTTCTGCAACGGGTGGGCTAGGTTTCAACTCTCCTATGTCAAGGCGTACAAAACGGAGCTTGCGAGGTTAGCGCTTCTTTCTATCAAGAAACTGCTTAACAAAATTGGTTCTATTGTTTTGATGGGCATTGGGATACACAACAACTTCAATTCCTCAGCGGTTATTCAAACATTTCTTGAGCCTGCAGTAAAACTGATATCGTCGTCTATAAATGGTTGGCCGCACCTTATATGGGTGTCAACCCATTCAATGGGTCCTTTAAAGCCAATAAACTATCACAAGGACCAGGGAAACCGAGCGATTTTATCATTTAATGATCATGTGTCGAGATATTGCCAACAGCATAACATCACGGTGTTTAACATGTTTAATGCAACCATTGGTGTACACAGCTTCGACGGAACGCATTTCGGAGCCGGTGTGAACATGATGAAGGTGCAAATTCTCCTGAACCACTTGGAGGAGAGTTATTCCAGATAACGGAGGTGTAAAGCGACTAGAGACAAAAATAGCCACCCAGATGTGCAAGGGGAAAATACGAAAGTAGAATATTTCTCGAATATTCTGTAATGTCAATTATGGCAGCTGTATATAATAATAAAAAATAATGCATAATATTGGTGATAAGAGATTGTCGAATTTGACAGAGTTTGTTTTGGATTTTCTCCCCCAAAATCTCCCTAGAAGAACAAGAGACGTTTCTACAGTATATAATTATGGCTTGTGGGTGATTTCCGGTGTAATGGCCAACAAAAGCACTGAACTCCTTCAAATAATACTTAAATCGAAATTTAAATTCCAATTTGTTAGGTTTATAAATTTTTAATAACAGTAATGTAGAACAAAACGTTTTTGTTAAACTGGAAGAGGTACACGTAACCTTTACAGAATACAAATTGCCCCTCTACAGTATTCTCCTTGTAGTTTCTGGAGTGGCAAGAAGCTGAAGAAGTCAAAATGGTTCCCATAAGGTTACTTTTGGGTCACGAGGGTCACCTAGGTAGGCGTTGACAAGGAATTTTTCTTTATCATCAGTTTTCACTTTCTTGAGGCCACCTTTCTGTAGTAGTTTGGCTTTTATTGCAATTATCTGATTCGCATTGATTGCAGAGATTGTGCCCTTGTTGGTAGTGGGTATTTCCTTTGGTTGAAAGTCAGTGTCATCAACACTGTCAAGGGCAGCATTGCTGTTCATTAGGACTATGTTGTCTGATTGTTTATAAAGTTTAAATTTTCTCACTTTGACTGAGCTTTTAGATTACCTACTTTCTTAAATTCGTCATGCTTGACAGGCGAAAAACAAACTGCTGGGAGAAATTCACTCTCTGTTTGTATGTCACTTCTTTTGATCGGGGAAACGTTATGAAGATGGCCTTGTAATTCTTCTTTTTCTTCCAGTGACGTTTTACGAAAGATAAACACAATATTAATATAACTTTATATGAAAACAATGTATGAGTAACATTTCAGTTGTGGCAAAAAAAATTGCTTCATTCCTCGCGAAGCGAGGTTATTAATCGTAAGTTTCGTAGGTTTTTTCTCTCAACTCAATCTCTCCGCACCTTGTACAATTCAATGATACTTCCATACTTATACTATTGCAATCTAGCTTGGGGTGGCACCTATAAAGCGAACCTTCAAAGAATTGTAATGTTACAGAAACGTGCGCTAAGAATACTGAACAACTCTACCTACGATGCCAACACTAGTCCCATCTTTAAGGAGCTTAAGAGGCTGTCCGCGTAAGAACGGAGAAGGCAATTTTCGGACCTTTTCCGATTTGGCTGATTTTTTCAGTGAAAGTCAGCCATTATGTCCCATGTACAAATATCACATTTGTTTGGATCAATTCGATTTATTTCATTTTTTGCGAGGCGGTTTCTTAGACAACCTCAGTGTTGCCCGATTTGCCTGCCGACACTCTCAGATTTAGCCCTTTATTCAGGGAGCTGCCAAATTAGAACTTTTTCACGAAACAAGCTGAATTTTTCACATATTCAAGTTTAATCTCTCCTTAATACTTGACATGTAGTACAGAAAAACTTGGAATAAGTTTGACCGAACAAAAAGGCTTTGAAGATAACCTCTGTTACAATACAAAATAAGCGAAACGCGACATACCTTCAGTTGAATAGTATTTTCTCCAATGTGGCACCTAAGTTAAGGTAAACTGAATCATGACACGAAAGTACTAAGGCCAGACTAGTAATTTACAGAATAAAATCTGTTAGCACTCTACGCCCTGCGTTGTAGGAAATTGTGCTAAATTACCAAATCTGCTTCATTGTGATGTACGCTTACATTTCGGCGGTACGATCGATAGACTAATTGTCCAACTAAAAACGCTTTGGAACTTAAGTTAGCATCAACAGTCCGCCTCATTAGTTGCAAATAAACATTTTCGGTTGTTTTTGCCGTTGTTTACAACAGATGCAAATGTCCGTAAGAATGCTATGAAACCAACGAACGATATCCGATCCGCATCACAAATATGCAAATTGACTGAAAACCCGAAGTCTGTTTGTTCCTCATGAAAAAACCTTTTTTAGGGTTCATTTCCAGGAAATTGGATTAATTTTTACCCGAAAAAATTGCTCCAAGACTCTACGTGAACGTTCTTTGAAAAATGTCCCCTTTTCGCCCAATGCACTGCATTTTGTTTTTCTGCTCAATCAGGCTGTTGATTTCATTTTGCATTCCAATTCAATTACAACATTGCCGCAACTCGGTCTTCAAATAAATCATACTGCTTTCTTTTTAATAAATAATCGTCTTTTCTCATATTAAAGCAACTCTATTTGGTGCCCGATGAAGAACCTTTTCTTGGAGTAAAGGAGATATTAATTCTTCTGCCTCTTTTTAGTGGGAGTGCAAAACTGCTTCTTTGGTCGTAATTTAATTACATGAAAACGACTTTGAAAAGTTCATTTTTCTCCGAATTGTCGTGATGCGCAGACCTGGCTCTCAGTCGGTAATGAAGAAATGCGAAAAATTAGTATTTCTCCTTCCACTTGTTCTTTACGTGAAATTTTACATACTCCATGCGGGTCTAGTAGGGGCGAGGAGAGCCATGTTTTACTCTACGAGCGCAAATCAGATGTTTCCGCGCATCATGCTAGCTGCCACTTGTCAAAATGTGATATTACTGAAACCGAACTTATCATCGCAAGAGCTGGAGTTTGAGGTTTTTTTCCAACTCAGCTTGCAGACATGACCATCTCCACAGACAACTATTGGGCACAGACAACTATTGGGAAGATGTTGGCGAGCACAGAAGTCATGCCAATACCCTGGCGATACTGGGAAAATTGTTAGTGTGGCGGGAAAGCATGTAATAGACCTCACATTGGCTGGCAATTGTTGGGGAGGTCGTAACTGTGGGATCACGTAAGGCTGCATTCATTATGTATACTACAGGGGGTGGGGCAGAGGATGCTTTTTAGACAATGCAATATTTATAGATCCCTCCAAATCACAAGAATTTTTTTATGAATCCCCCCACTTGCTCAGAAGGAAAAACATGAACTCCCCCTTCAAGATGAAAATGATGATTAGGATGAGAATGAAATTTTAGAATGAGAATGAAATTTTACATACTCCATGCGGGTCTAGTAGGGGCGAGGAGAACCATGTTTTACTCTACGAGCGCAAATCAGATGTTTCCGCGCATCTTGCTAGCTGCCACTTGTCAAAATGTGATATTACTGAAACCGAACTTATCATCGCAAGAGCTGGAATTCGAGGATTTTTTCCAACTCAGCTTGCTTGACATAACATGTCTGCAAGCTGAGTTGGAAAAAATCCTGTGGCTCCTGTCCAAACCAGTCAACTATTATTGCCGGTTAAACCACCGAAATCGTTCGACTTTACGAAACCTGAGGAATGGCCGCGGTGGATCAAAAGATTCGACCGTTATCGTATAGTGTCTGGTCTTTCAAAACAGGAGGAAGAATTACAAGTAAATGCATTTCTGTACGCCTTGGGTGGCGAAGCAGAGGATATCGTGTCGAATTTTTCCTTTGCAGAGGAAAGCGACGCGCAGAGATACGACGTCGTTAAAAGTAAATTCGACAGTCATTTCGTCGCAAAGAAGAACGTCATCTATTAACGTGCGAAGTTCAACCAACGCGTACAAGGTCCAGAAGAACCCGTGGAGAATTTTATCACCGTTCTGCATTGTTTAGCCGAGTTCTGTGATTACGGAACGCTTAAAGAAGAAATGATCCGCGATCGCCTGGTCGGAATAAAAGATCAGAAGCTCAGCGAAAAGCTACAGATGAACGCTACTCTTACGTTGCAGAACGCAGCCCAACAAGCTCGACAAAGCGAAGCAGTAAAGAGGCAACAAAGTGTAATTCGAAACACTCAAACTCCCACCAGTGTTGATAGCCTCGAAGAAGGAAAACCTCGCAAGCCGCGAATACCAAAGACACCGCGCATTGTAAAACCCAGTGGAAATGATAAAAATATGAAACCAAGAAGATGGTCTTCCGGATGTGATAGATGTGGGTCTTCTTCCAAGCATAATCGACAGGCGTGCCCAGCGAAGGACGCGAAATGCCACCAATGTGGTAAACAAGGCCACTTCACGAAACTGTGCCGCGCGCGACGTGTGGTCCACGAGGTAGAAGCGGAGGAGATCTCCAGCACAGACGCAGGTTTCTTTCTCGGTGAGGTGTCACCTAAAACACAGGAACCATGGATGGCCACCATCAAAGTCAACAATAGCGCTGTAAGATTCAAACTTGACAGTGGTGCTGATGTCTCTGTCATCCCGAGCCAGTTGTATGATGAAATGGCCGACCGACCTCCCCTGATCACAACGACTCAAAAGTTATTTGGTCCCTGCCGTTACGAGCTCAAATGCAGAGGCAAGTTTCTAGCCCAGTTACAGCACGAAAGCAAGTTCTGTGATCACGAAATGTTTGTGTTAGAAGGTTTGGATCGACCGCTCTTAGGCCGGAACGCATGTTTCAGATTAGAGATCATCAAGAAAGTAGATGAAGTCATGTCACCAAAGAGCCGTGCGGACATAAAGAAGAGATTCCCCGAGTTATTCAGTGGATTAGGTTGCATCCCGGGCGAGTAAGAAATTAGGCTGAAAGAGAACGCAAAACCGTTCAACCTCACTACTCCCCGAAGAGTACCCATACCACTCTTACCCAAGGTTAAGCAAGAGCTAAAGCGGATGGAAGACATGGACGTTATAGAGAGAGTGGACCAACCTACAGATTGGTGCTCACCAGTGGTGGTCGTACCCAAGAAGAATGGAGCGGTACGAATATGTTGTGACTTCATACAGCTGAACAAAGCAGTCAAAAGGGAAAATTACCCAATGCCGACCACTGAGGAAACACTTGCCAAGTTAGCAGGTGCAAAGATTGTTACCAAACTGGATGCTAACTGTGGGTTTTGGCAGAGGAAACCGAGTCCTAAGTCGAGGCTGCTTACTACCTTCATTACCCCGTGGGGACGGTTCTGCTACAAGAGATTACCATTCGGATTATCGTCTGCCCCAGAACATTTCCAGAAGATTATGCAACGTATCCTCTTTGGGTTGGAAGGAGTTGAATGCTAAATGGACGACATTCTAGTATTTGGAGACTCGTACCAACAGCATGACAGGCGCTTAGAAGCAGTTCTGCGACATCTGGAAAAGAATGGGGTAACCCTAAATCTGGAAAAGTGCGAATTTGCAGAGGAAAAGGTGCAGTTCCTTGGTCACGTGATCGGAAAGGATGGGATCGAAGTGGATCCTACCAAGGTTGAGGCCATCAAGCACATGAAAGCCCCCTCGAACATATAAGAATTGAGAAGGTTCTTAGGTATGGTCAACCAGATGGGCAAGTACCTGCCTCACTTGGCCCAGACCAACAAACCCTTACGAGACCTGCTGAACAAAAACAGTGCGTGGCTCTGGAACGATGCACAGCAAGACGCTTTCGATGAAATTAAGAAGCAGCTGAACTCCACTCCCGTTCTGGCGATCTACGATCCAGGGCTGGCGACAACAGTGTCAGCTGATGCTTCTTCATACGGAATTGGAGCTGTCCTCACCCAGAAACATCCTAGCAGTGGCTGAAAACCAGTGGCTTTTATTTCAGAGAGAGCGCAGATTGAGAAAGAGGCACTAGCAAGCACCTGGGCATGTGAAAGATTAGCAGATTACCTGGTTGGAAAAACTTTCCACATCGAGACGGACCATAAACCTCTTGTTCCATTGCTTGGCTCAAAGAATCTCGATGAGATGCCTCCCCGAATCCAGAGATTGCGAATGCGACTGCTGCGATTTGACTTCACCATCTCCCATGTTCCTGGGAAGAATTTGGTAACTGCTGACACACTTTCCCGAGCGCCATTGCAGTGTCCTAACAATACTGAACTGGAAGAAGAGATTAATCTGTATGTGGAAAACGTCCTGCTTCAGTTGCCCGCCTCTGACCAACGCCTGGAAGAGGTCTCTGCACGCCAAAAGGAAAATCCTATTTGCAAGAAGCTGGTAGAATACTGTGAAGAAGGCTGGCCATGTATAAACGACCTTCTCAGTTCCCTCAAACCTTATTGGAGTTCCAGAGGTGAGATCTCCTTGGTGCGAGGATTACTCCTGAAAGGGTCACGACTCATTGTTCCTTCAAGTATGCGTTTAGACATTCTGGAGCAAATTCATGAGGGTCACCAAGGGATTACAAAATGCCGAAGACGATCCAGAGATTCCGTCTGGTGGCCTGGATTGAGTAAACAAATTGAAGAAATGGTCACTAATTGCCGAAAATGCATTGAGTACAGGATCCCCAAGCGAGAGCCCATGATACCATAAAAATCGTTACGGACGAAATTCGCTGCTGTGGTGTCATAGACGCTTTCAAAATCATTTGCTATGGCCTTTAAAGCAAAGTTCGCGCAACCTGGTGACGAAGTTGCTCCAAAAAGGTGCACTGACATGCGATATTCTTCCGGATTTTTTAAAATATCACCGTCTCCCACCAGAGAAAGCGTAGTAGATCTCTGTGTTCCTCATTCACTCTTACTTGGTGGAACATGCCTTCAATATCACAGGTAAAGGCTACGGACTCTTAGCGAAATCGAATCAGCACTCCAGTGAGCAACGAAGATACAAACTCCACCACTAGCCACCGACACTGAGGTGAATAGTTGTTTTAGTATATACTTGAAAACCTTCAAATTGAATATGATGATTTATATGAAGACCTGACTAAAGGCGCGATAATTCGTTCGAAGGCTACTTGGTATGAAAAAGGAGAGAGAAGCAATAAATACTTCTTAAATCTTGAAAGTCATAATAAAAGCAAAAGTTCAGTTCGGAAAATCTTGAATAACGAAGGTGTGTTGATCACAGACCCTCAAAAAGTGCAACACGAAATTGAAAGATTCTATTCTGATCTCTGTAAAAGCGATACTCTCTCACCACCTGAGAATATGCTTAATTCTTTTCTGAAAAATCCTGATGTACCAAAACTTTCTCAAGTTGATGCTCAAGTCTGTGAAGGAAAACTAACAGTTTCTGAATGTTTTAAAAGTCTTCAGCTATTTCAGAATAATAAGTCTCCAGGGAATGATGGACTAACTGTAGAATTCTATAAAGCTTTTTGGCATGTCTTGGGCGAGTTTGTGGTGGACAGTTTAAATGACTCTTACGATCGTGGCGAATTATCCAATTCTCAAAAGGAAGCTATCATCACTTTAATTGAGAAAAACGATAAAGATAAGAGGTACTTATCAAACTGGAGACCAATCTCGCTAATCAATGTAGATGTTAAAATAGGTTCAAAAGCCATAGCCAAAAGATTAGAGACAGTCTTGCCGAACATGATACATTATAACCAATGTGCGTATGTGAAAGGCAGAACAATTTGTGATGCAATTAGAACAGTTGAAGATATTATGGAATTTACGGAAAGATACTGTATTAATGGTAAAACGATTTGTATTGATTTTAAGAAAGCCTTTGATACTGTAAGTCGAAACTTTTTGTTTAAAACCCTTCAAGCTTTCGGCTTTGGATACTCATTTATTCAGTGGATTCACACATTCTATAAAAACATATCAAGCTGTGTCCTTAATAACGGCTTTTCTACTGCACCTTTTTCAGTTGAACGTGGAGTAAGGCAGGGAGACCTGCTCTCTGCTTACTTATTTATTTTTGTGTTAGAAACTTTATGTATTTGTATACGAAGGAGCAAAGATATTCAAGGAATTACAGTAGATACCGAGGAGATAAAACTGGGGCTGTTTGCTGATGATTTGACCGGCTTTTTAAAGAACGACATTTCTCTTCAAAAATTCTTAGAACTTGTGGAAGCTTTTGGAGAATGTTCAGGCCTCAGGATTAATCATGATAAGTCTGAGGTGATGTTACTCGGAAACAGTGTGCGCTCCTCTTTAAGAAATGACACCGAAATTAAAAACCTTGAAATTAAACACTCAGTAAAAATTTTGGGAGTTCACTTCACCTACGACTCAGGTGCCAAAAGAAAGTTGAATTTTGATGAAATTGTTACCTCTATCAAACAGAAACTACACATCTGGAGATGGCGTGATCTTACAATATTTGGCCGAATTCAAATTGTCAAGATCGACATTCATAATTCCTATTTTTTTTTGTATAGGGCGAGTATGGTATGTTGCGATCAAGAATTTGTAAAGGAGGTGAATAAAATTATTTTTGATTTCATTTGGAAGGGTAAAGACAAAGTTAAGCGTTCTGTTCTTGTCGGCGATATTGAGGATGGTGGTCTTAAAGCTCCTCATTTGAATTCCATAATTGAGACACAGAGAATTATGTGCTGTAAGAAATTAGTCAGTGACGAACCAAGTAGCTGGAAGATTATTCTATTGCATTACTTAAAACCAGTTGGAGGTAAATTTATTCTTTGCTGCAATTTCGTCGTTAAAAGGTTACCGATAAAAGTTCCACCTTTCTATGAGGATTGCTTAAAGAGCTTCGCAAAATGCTCTGTGGCAAATAATCAATGCGAAGAAATCACTGATGATATAAATGAAATTCTCCTAATTATTCTTTGGAATAATAAACATATTCGCATCATTATGGGAAACCTGTATTTTATAAGACATTGGCGGAAAAGGGGATCTTAAGAGACCTCATTTCTGAAAACAATGAGTTAATAACTAAATGCAGTTTAAGGGAGCTGAACCTTACTCCTTTGGATCAATTTAGACTTATTTCTGTGTTAAACGCCCTCCCAAGCCAATGGCGAGATTCATTAAAAAGACCTTTTTACTCTGTTAAAAAGGCATTTAATTTGGAGGAGCAAATTGTTTTACGTTTAAACGGGAAAACACCTCGATCAGTAAAGCTGTGTCAAAAACTATTTATAAAGAACTCAGAAACAGAGTTATAACCGTTCCTTCCGCTCAAGAGAAATACAGGAGCTCCTTTATAAATGATACCCTTGATTGGCCAGAAATCTATCTATAGCTTGCCTCATCGTGTCACCTCGGACACAAAGATGCGTGAATTGCAATTCAAACTGTTAAAAAAATACCTAGTGACAAATGTCTTTTTGTAAAAAATTGGTGTTGTGTCTTCTCCAGTTTGTTCTTTCTGCGGAAAGGAGAACGAATCCCTCGAACATATTTTAATCAATTGCAATTATACCAAAGAATTCTGGGCAGAAGTTGTTAAGTGGCTTCGCTCTTTAAAGGTAAATATAAATAACCTTAACAACAAAGAAATTATGCTTGGAATGCCAAATTGCGAAGACGAGTTATTTGTCAATCATGTATTACTAATCGCTAAACAATATTTGTACTCTTGTCGTTGGAGAAAAACGTTTCCTATATTTAAAGTTTTTACGTTTAGATTAAGGAAGATTCAAAATCTTGAATTAGTTATTGCAAAGTCAAAAAATAAGTTGTCGCTTCATACAGCGAAATGGGCCAAATTTGACTCATAACTTACGCACCGAGATACTGCTACGTTTTATATTATCTCTGCTATTTAGATCTGAAAAACATGAGGGTCAGTCGTATGTTGTATTGTCATGTAAATGTAGGTGTGTGTGTGTGTGTATAATGAAATATAACTTTTTTCTGTATTATAAGGGATGTAGCGTAGTGTGTAATGTAAGTAGTTTAATAATAATGTTTAAAACTTGTAAAGTCTTGTAAATTACTAGCATTATGCTGCAAAAAATAAAAAAATACAAAAAAAAATACAAAAAAAATATATATACTAAAACAGTGGATAGCGTACACCACAAAAAGATGACTATAATTCATTTATTCCTGTTACAATTGTAATCTTTTCGGGCGGAAATCCCACGCGCAAAGTACTGAAATAATCAGCCGCCCCGAAAAGTCACATGATACATCAGGTGATCAAACGACCGATTTACAACGTGAAACCCATGCGTGAAGTGAAAATCGCTGGATTTGCTTGATCGGCTAGATCTCCTTCGTGATCGTTACAGTTTTATTTCCTGCTGCTATCTCCAAAGTTTACATTAAAATTAAAACTGCAGTTGTAGAAGGTGCCTCCGGGAACGAAGCCATGTACGAGATTCTGCGAGCCGTCTTGAATGGACTTGAAAACAAACTGATTTCCAGAACCTGAAGTACTTGGAATTGCTGATGGCACTTGGCTTGAAGGAGCAGGAGGAGAAACAACAGATGTCTGAGTGACGGCAACAGCGTTATTTTCGTTCCCGGCCGGATCAAAGAACTCGCCAAGCTTGTTTGACATTGTTTTGAACTGCTCGAATGTTGGAATATCACAGCATAGTTAACTACTAACTATGGTCACAGTAACTCTGGATGCTGGCTTCGCTTTGATGTCCGGTTATTGCTTTAATGTGTCGACTTTCGATGTTGGCAGCAGACAGAACCGTTACAGTGGTGGCTCTGATTGAGTGGTTTTTCAGGTGTGGTCTTATACCAGTTCCTGATGTCATACAGCGCAGCATATTGTCAAGGGTATTGTGGCCAAGTGGAGTCGAGCAGTACCACAAAGCATCTCTCGCTGGGTCAAACGATTTGCATGGACTTCGTGGTTTCTAAGATTAACTGCTACACTCGGGATTCAGATGTGACAGGTATTTCTCGATGTTCAGTTATTTCACCGGGCAGCGTTTTGAGCCAGGTCTTTCGAATATTTTGCCGTTTGACTCGTCTTCTCTGTCGTCGAGGCCACCTTGGTGGTTTTTGGTCGCCAACACTGCTCCAGGCTCTCTGGTCATTTCAAAATACTTTTCACCACTTGGTGTTTGTCTTGAGACGAGCATGTGCTTCTTTAGAAGCTGCTGGTTTTCACGACCTCTCTTTCCAAGGAACAGACTGATAAAAAACCAGGCTGTTTGCTGCACTTTGTTTGGTTGGAGTGAGTCAATGTCAACGAGATCGCCTTCTTCATAAAGTTTGGCAACGACTTCCTTTGTCAAAGGTTGCTTGTGCATTGTTGGAGCTATTTGACCACTCTTGCTGAGGGTTTTCAGAAAATTGCTCAGAGAAGTATTTGCGTCGCTAAATTGACTGTCTCCAACAATAGAAAATGGCTTGGAAAATGAAGGACTTCTCAAGTGACGATCCAACGCTGCTCGGATCGCGGTAAGCGATTTTTTGTTGTAATGACTGCCGTCTCGTTTTCTTGCTGAGAGGTAAAATTTGTTTAGTTCTGGTGGTGACATTTCTTCAAATGGAGTTGCAAATTCTTCCTGTGTTTGAAACCATTCTGTAAAAAATAATTATTCAACTTTGGGGCTAAACTTTAGAATACCCCGCCACTTCATTAACATACTGATGAATAACAATAGAAATCTGCAATTTTACCTAATGGTGCTGCATCACATACAGGGCTGCAAAAAACGACCGGTCAACGGACAATGTCCGGTCAAAAGTAGGCTTTTTCCAGTCAAATCCTTAGATGGCCGGACAATTTGTCCGGTCGTTTACGCTAGTAAGGAAAAAAATTTGACTTTCAAGTCTTAAATATTTAAAGTTCAATATTATTGGTGTTTATGTAAAAGGATGGGAAAAGACGGATACTTAACTATCAGACCAAGAACTTTTTATAGCGGGGCTCCCGCGCGCGAAGCGCGCGTGGAGCAGAGCCCCATACTCATGGAATATGGTCAACCTCTTTTCTTTTGGTTGTCACGTGACTGACCGAGCGTACGTACGTACGTACGTTCGTACATACGTACGTACGTCCGTACGCGTCTACAGATTGTTAGGGTAGGGTAGGGGAGACTATCAAAAGGAAGGGAGGGGTATCTCAGGCTTGTCTTGGCAAATCCACATCTTTTATATTGGACATTCACAATATGGTCAATTGACAGCTGTCAAAACGGGATAGCCACTGACCAGCATCACATGACCATATTGTGGGCTCATGTGTCAACTCATCGAGGTGACGTGATTTATTTGGAAGCTGTTCTGGTAGCCCGCATATTTTTGGCGGGAAATTGTGTTGACGACTGAAAAAGAAATTTTCAGTTCATTGTCTTTTTGAGACACAATATTACTACTCTACACTGTTAGAGTTTTACTAAAGGATAAACGAAACAATTTCTATTCCTATGTCAACAAACAACAGCAGAGAAAATATAATTTGCAGAACACAGGGTTCAGGTGAAGAGCAACAGGAAAGAGAGCAAGAATTAACTGAGGAAGAATGAGCGAAGTAGATCGCCAAAGAAGGCGCGCTCGGGAAATGGAAAGGAGACGAAATTATAGCGAAGAACGCCGACAAGCAGAAAGAGTCCGGGCTCGAGAAAATAGACAAAATGTTAACGAAGAACGCCGAGAAGCGGAAAGATTCCGTGCTGTGGAAAACAGACAAAATTGTAGCGAAGAAAGCCGAGAAGCGGAAAGACTCCATGCTGTGGAAAACAGACAAAATTGTAGCGAAGAAAGCCGAGAAGCGGGAAGACTCCGTGCTGTGGAAAACAGACAAAATTGTAGCGAAGAAAGCCGAGAAGTGGAAAGACTCCGTGCTATGGACCACAAATTTGCATAAGTTTTGTCTGCAAAATATTTGCTCACTGATGCGTGACTCAGCACTCGCACTTTCCACTTTCCCTTAAACTTGACACTTGACTTGGAAAACCGACTTCTAAACAAACCTTCTTCAGAAAAATGATCTTCTGAATGCACTACTTTTGAATGAGAAGCAAACTGATGAAGGATTTCAAATTTTTATGTCCTTTAATCATATAAACATCTCCCCTGTCGACGGCTAAGAAATACTCCCGCGGAAATTTTCTCTTGGCGGCAAATTGCAGAATGTACCGCTTTCACTGGCAGCTTTTCGCGTTGTCGACGTTGTCATTTAGTGTGTCGATTGAGAACTTTGGTTTCAACGCCGTTGTTTTCGTAAAAAATGTTCTCCTAAATTGTAAAATGTCTCAAATGTATGTTAGTCATTCACGTGTTGCGTTGGACCAGGTCTACTTATAGTTCACACTTTTACGGTTATTTATTTCTTTTGTTAAGTAACTACAGCTGATTGTAGTGAATAAATGAAGGCAGTAATTTTTTAAACTTACAATGTAATTAAGAAAAGAATAATTAATTATTTTTTCATTCTCGTGAAAAATGTTTTTCGGGCTGGTAGATGTTGGTTACAGCTTGCCCGAAGGGTAATCTGTAAAATTAATTCTCCTTCACCCCTCTCCGACTGATAGTCGCAATACTGGTACTGGTGCATATGTCGCGCGGCCGCGGCCTGGGTACCACAATATAAAGAAATCGAAGCGCATGTGCTCTTCCTCTTCGTTTTGTGGCTCGTTTCGGCCGACCACGTTTTGCTTTTCTCCGCTCATTTACCGTTATTTCTCTGCCTTCGTGCAGCTTACCTGTTGGAAATGACTGAACAACTCTCAGATAATGTAAGTATGTTTGCCTTTGTGAGTTTATTCGAGTCTTAGGACATTATTGCAGGTTATGTTCACGATTGAAGGTACGAGTCATTGACCGCCTTCTGTTGTCCTTAGACCGACAACACACCGTCTGTCCCGATCCATTTGGCGGGAAGCGGGAGTGCAACACCAGATCTTCCAAATCTTGAGAAGATGGTTGCCGAGGCCGTAGCAAAGTCTATGCCAGCTGTCCTAAAAAGCCTCTTCACTTCGCCAACCTTGCCGGGTCAGTCAAGCCCTATGGATTCGGTGGATAAAACCGCCGAACCGCTTCCGTCGAGTTCTCGAAGCGATCGCTTTTACAGCAGCGAACAGGAGACCAAACTGTCTCAAGACCTGCTGGATTTCACCACGAAAGCGTTCTCCCGGGCCCTGACCAAAGAAAAATGGAAAGAGCTGACTTCTACATACCCTCCAATTAAGGATACGGAGGCTCTGCTTGTTTCTCCCACTATGGAGGCTGGAATGAAAGATGATATTAAGAAACGACACGGATACACGAAAACTAAGGAGCTCTTTGCCTTTGATGATGGGCTTGCTGAACGCCAGAATGCATTTATAGTAGTAGCAAGACCCATTCTAGCAGCCTTGTCAGCCCTGGACGCTGTAGGTGGGGAGGAGGAGGCTGAGGATGTGGAGCCCGATTCCATAAAGGATTTTCTGGAGGATGCTCTGGTCCTACTTGGCAACGCTAATTTCAGGTTAAATGCATGGAGGCAAAAACGGTTTTCCGAGTTTCTTACGGAAGTTGGCAAGCGTACCCTGAAAGAAAGTATCCCTGCCGATAAGCACCTCTTTCCGGATAAGTTTCATGCCAAGATAAGGAGCGAGCATGACCACAGCTCAACCAACAGCAAACTCATCAGTGCGCCACCAGCAAAGCGCCAGTTCAAACTGCCCTACAGAAGGGATCAGTCCTTTCGTGCAGATCAGCGCTCCAGTGACAACAACAGATTTGGCGGGAAACGGAAATGGGGATTTGGCTCCAATTCTAACCACCAATCCTCCAAGCGTGCTAAAACAGACATCTCCTCCCACCCCCCTGGTATCAAAGCCGGTAACAGATGACTATCAACTGCCAGTTCTAGACACACTCAGCCCACCCAATCACAAATCAGCCGGTCGTTTAAAGTTTTTTGTTCCAAATTGGAGGAAAATAACCCAGGACTCATGGACATTACAGACAATTCAGGGATACAAGATCCCCTTCTTCAGTCGCCCCAGGCAGTGGCGTACGAGGGTCACCCGTACCAAAAGCCATGCAGAGGCCCAACAAATGGACTTGGCAATTGCAAATCTGTTAGCAAAAGGAGCAGTGTGGGAAGGGCAATCACAGGACGACCAGTTCACTTCAACCCTGTTTCTGGTACAAAAAGAAAATGGCGAGGCTCGCCCAGTTATCAATCTTCGGGCGCTAAATCGATTCCTAGGAAAGGAGTCCTTCAAAATGGAAGGACTACAGGTTGTGAGGTCCCTACTACAGAAAGGAGACTTTATGATGAAACTGGACCTGAAGGATGCATATTATGCAATCCCCATTCACTCATCTCACAGGAAGTATCTGCGGTTTGTGTATCAGGACAGAGTCTACGAGTTTCAGTGCCTCCCATTTGGCCTCTCCTCTGCTCCCCGAGCCTTCACAAAAACTCTGAAACCAATGTTAGCAGTGCTCCGTTCACTAGGAATTCGGATTGTAATTTACATCGACGACATGCTACTTCTTCATCAAAAGAGCCAGGTGTTGCAGAGCCTGTTTGCGCAGCTGGTAGCCTTACTGGAAAATCTGGGCTTCCAGGTCAAGGTGGAGAAATGCTCACTTGCTCCATCCCAGTGTCTTGTCTTTCTAGGGGCCCAGTTGGACTCGACAACAATGACACTTTCTCTCCCTCAGCTAAAGCTAAACAGTATTTTGGGGGATTGTCGACTCCTCCTAGAACAGAGTTGTGTCCCGGTAAGGACTCTGGCCACACTGATTGGACGTTTGAGCCATGCCTCTCAAACCGGGATCATGCGTGCCCCTCTTCACTACAGAGCTCTCCAGCGCCTGCACTTACAAGCTGTGACTCAGTATGGCCATGGGAGCAGAGTGTCAATCCGCTTGACCACGCAAGCCCTGGCCGACCTAGAGTGGTGGGTCTCGGAGAGCCAACACCTGAATGGCTGTCCAATTCAGCTGCCCCCTATAGATGCTACCATCTGGACCGATGCGTCCAAGAAGGGTTGGGGTGCAGCATACCAGGGGAGATCTACTGGCGGTCACTGGTGCGTGGAGGAGGCAACAGCACACATCAATGTCCTGGAATTACGAGCAGCAACCTTAGCCTTAAAAGCCCTGTTGCGGGTTCAACAGCCTCTGCCCAAACATGTCCACTTGCGGTTAGACAACACGACAGCGGTGGCGTACATCAACAAGCGGGGGGGCCCACGCTCCCCTGCCCTGACCACTCAGGCACTGCAACTTTGGGCAATAGCCCTGGAAGCAGGAGTGTCCTTGACAGCTCAGCATATTCCAGGGATGCAGAATGGAGTAGCAGACACTGCCTCCAGACAGATCGAAAGCAGAACAGAGTGGACTCTGGACAAAGAGATCTTCTAATCAGTTTGTCAGAGGTTCTACACACCGGACGTGGACCTCTTTGCATCTCGCCTAACTCATCAAGTGCCAAAGTATGTCTCGAGGTACCCGGATCCAGGAGCTGTAGCTGTGGACGCATTTCTCCAGGACTGGAGCAAATGGACCTGTCTAATCCACCCTTCAGTGGTCCTTCTCCCTCGAATCCTCAGGAAGATAAGAGAAGATCAGGCAACAGCTCTCCTGATTGCACCCAACTGGTCTGGGCAACCATGGTTCCCAGAACTGCTTCAATTGCTGGTGGATCAACCTCTACTCCTACCCCAGTCTCCATCTCTGCTGTTCCTTCCATTTCAGCCCACCGTGCACCACCCTCTGTGGCAGTCACTGCATCTAGCAGTTTGGCCCTTATCAGGAATCGTTACGAAACAACAGGCCTTTCAAAGGAAGTTGTTGACATCCTGCTGGCATCAAGAGGAGCAGCCACCCAGAAGCGGTATGCAGGCCCGTGGAAGGCATGGGTTCGCTGGTGTTCTCAACGGAGTATCTGTCCCATTTCAGCTCCTGTAGCAGAAGTCCTTGCTTTTCTGGCATCTCTAGTTACACAGGGGAATTTGGCGTACAGGACAGTAGCCCTCTATAAGTCGGCTATTTCTCAGACTCATGACCCAGTTGGCTCTACAGAGTTAGGACGCCTGCCTATTGTTTCGCGGTTTATGAAAGGTGTGTTTAAGAGTAAACCTCCCGAGCCAAAATATGCTGGTACATGGAATGTCCAAACGGCCTTATCATTCTTAGAGTCCCTTGAGCCCTTGAGGGATCTGACATTGAAGCAGCTTTCTTACAAGACAGTTCTATTGTTGGCACTCACATCAGCAGCATGAGCTCATGAACTATCTTCATTGGACTTGACCTACTCCCTTAAAAAGGAAGGTTCATGGGAATTTACTCTCCCCACACACACTAAGACCTCCAGGCCTGGTCACCCAGCCCGCAAGATTTTCCTTCCATCCTTTCCAGGGAATCTCAAGATTTGTGTTGTGCGCAGCCTTACAGCCTACGTGGAGAAGACGAAGAAGTTGCGTACCTCCTCAAAGCTATTCGTGTCTTATATTTCCCCTTATAAAGCTATTTCAAGCCAGTCTGTTTCTCGATGGTTATCAAAGGCCTTACGGCTGGCTGGGATTGAATTAGGATATACCGGTCACTCAACTAGAGGAGCATCTACCTCTGCCGCCGCTGCAGCAGGACTGTCTGTTGAGCTCATCCTGGAAGCAGCAGATTGGGCTTCCGCACAGACCTTCGAACGCTTTTATCACAGGGAACACTCTAGTGGTTCCTTTTCCAGGGCAGTGTTGAACAGCTGAACTGATTTCTGATTTTGTTTGTATTTCAGAACTTCTTTGTTGTTACTGTTGTTTGGGCTTCAATTATTGTCCAGCATGCCTCTTAGAACTTTATTAAAGGTTTGGTTATGCTATCTTGTGTTGTTGCTCCGCTTGGCAGTATTGCTTTGGGAATTCTGCACCAGTATTGCGACTATCAGTCGGAGAGGGGTGAAGGAGAAATGATATTTCCCCGGAGGGTCAGTACTTACCTGACGGGGAGATGTGGTTCTCCGAACCCCTCGTAGACTGATATGAGCAATACTGGTCCCCAAGCCATTGCAGCTATCTTCCTTCCCCACCCTGGTACTGCCAATCGGTGCGGCCTCACTCGCCACTACTGCGAGGAAGAGCACATGCGCTTCGATTTCTTTATATTGTGGTACCCAGGCCGCGGCCGCGCGACATATGCACCAGTACCAGTATTGCTCATATCAGTCTACGAGGGGTTCGGAGAACCACATCTCCCCGTCAGGTAAGTACTGACCCTCCGGGGAAATATCATTTTTCTTTGCACCCTGCTTGGAGTAAACATTTATTTTACCGAGGTGTTCGTTTTAACACGAAAATGACAAGAGTTGTGTCCTGCATTTCCTAGTAGCGTGTACAAATCTTTTAAATACATTTACGCAAATAGAATGGTTAATTTCATCAGGAATAGAATACAATACATTGATAATTTGTGTTTTTTGTAGAATATACTCCATGACTTTGTAGGTAGAAAGACCGTACTTATGGCAGACGAAAGTTTAGACAAAAATCATAGCAAGTTAACCGACCTCGACACTTAACTATGGTTAAAAACGTTTGTGAATTCCTTCGCAATATTTTAGAATGCTTTTACAGTTTAAAGTGAAATGAAAGTACTAACGGGAGCCCCGCTTTTAGGCTTGGCTAAATCTATATATTAACTAATTCGTAGTGGTCATAAAATTTCCGGCTGTCGCTGCACATTTTCGCTGTGTCACACCAAGTAGTCACTGCAAATTAGCGGGTCTTATAAATGTGGACCAGTCACGGGTGTAACAAAATGCGTATCGTCGATCAAAGACGTCTTGGCGTCAAAATGAATTACAACAAAGTGCTCACCGTCAAAACTCTCAACTAAGCTCTCCTCCAAATCATTTCGAAATGTTCTGTGGCTAATAAGGCTCGTCCAGACGTTAAAGAACCCACACACTGTACGGAAAGAGTAGGGGACGTAGTCCCCGGTGTGATGGTCTATCACTTACTCTGTTATGGGGGCACCTGTGTATCCTACTATTCACTTTAATAAGATTGTGAACTGCGTGGCTGCAATTTGCGCCTTTAATAAGCAGTCTGACAAAGTCCCCCACAAAAAGTGTTGTAAAGCGCTTTGAGCCTTGGGATAAAGCGCTATATAAATCCTGAATCATCATCATCATCCAGGCAATGTAAATCTTTCGGATATTTCTAAAATTGTCCTGTGTATTAAAAGATTTTTTACGATTGGTGGTAAAGCTGTTTGTAACAAAGGACTCTTAGAAAAAGGAATCATAGGGATAGGGGATCTAGTTTCTGAAAATAATGAAATCATAACGAAGGGTAACTTGAGGGAGTTAAATATATCACTATTGGATGTATTTACGCTTATTTCGGTGACTGGCGCTCTTCCTAATGATTGGCGTCATGCATTGAAGAGTTACATTGGCCTTGCTTCTTTTTGTCTTAACAAGCAGATTCAGTTGTCTTTGTTTGGAAAACATGTTTTAATAAGTAAGGCCAACTCAAAAAATATTTATAAAGATATCCGAGACAGAGTTATTTAGTTAGTTAGGTGTGGTTATCGACCACCATATAGATAAAGACATATTTGGTAAAAAGATACAAAAGGCACTGTTAAACAATACATATATAATTGCTGGGGCACAAAAACAAATCCTAGCCTCAAAGTATTCTTAGCAAGACTCAATAAGATTTACCAACTAAAAACCATCACTGCGAAATCGCGCAACAAAGTGACCATTCACTTGCAGAAGTCCACATTTGGCACACAATTGATGACATGTTTTAAGGATTAGTCATACTACTACAGCTGTACTGTCTTTGCATGTGTGTGCATGTAAGCGTGTGTGTGGTGTACAAGAGTGTTTTATCATTATTATCTTTAAAATTTGATGTTGGTGACATATGTTAATTTTTAAATGATGAGGAAGCAATTGAAATAAGCATTGACTAAAAAAAGATGGCTCGATATGAGGATAAGCCAGAGTATATTCCTTGTTCAGAGAAAAAGAAGGCGATGGAGAAAACACAACACCAAGATCATAGTAGCTGAAATGGTAGCACGCTGTGCGTCTCACAACCCGTTCACAGAAAGGAAACCTCGTTAAGGGTGGTTTCGTTGAACATGATCTCCATTTGCTCCGGTTAACAAGCGAGTACGTTCAACTAAACAAGTTTAGTCAATCAAATGAAGTTTCCTCTCGAGGAAGTAAAATGTTTTAACTAAACATTTTCTCTATACATCTTCCCCTTACAACATCTTTCAACTGTCAAGCAAAAAGGTATTAAAAAATAAAAAAAAGAAATTATCAACCTAGGGGCAAACACTAGGTTTTTTAGGGTGAGGGGGCGCGCTGGGTGATTTGGTTTGGGCAAGAGTTCTTTCCCAAGCATATTAGATTTTATCACCCAAACCCCCCTTATTCATAACGGCAGGTCTTCACATGATTGTATACCGAGTCTTGATAGGCCCATTTCGGCACAAAATGTTTTTCAGCAAGGAACTTCGTCGAGGAAAAAACTTTACTTAGCTTACCCCCAAGTCTTTTAATAAGTGGAAGGTCATCGCAGTAATGTACGCCTACATAACTGTGCTGCTCTTTCACTTATTAAAATCTGTCTTCCACAGTTCAATATATGAAATTTTCATATATTTAAAAATGACCAGCTTCCCAACTGGCTTGATAGCTCAGTTGGTCAGAGCATTGTACCGATATCGCTATGCAAAGTAATTGGCGTGTGCCAATTCTTCATTCAGTATGACTTGCCAAATCTACTGGATTTTTCAGTCCGCCATAACTATGCGGGTTCTTATGGGTTATTCTGACAATAACTAAAATAAAGCAAAGTGTAGAAAGTTGTTTGCATCGTTTGCAAAAGAAATGTGTACAACTTGATAGTAAGATCACATTAACCATAATTATTATTATTTGGTTGACCAATACTGTACTTAATTAAACCTTAACCTTACCGGATGGTTATTTAATTATTAAACAAGGTTCAGACCGAGGTATACAAAATTGTCTAAATTGAATTTGAGTGGCTCTAACTCAACCTTAAACTCTAGTTTATACAACACCAGAAAAAGTAGTCAATAAGGGCACACTCAAAATGAATTACATGTACCTTCATAATATTAATCGCAAATTGGTCAGTTTCGATCCCTTGCAATCTTACTTATACCGCGGTTTTAGCTGGCCTTACTGGTTTAATAACCTTTCAAAGCAATTATCCCTGCAAAACATCGAGAAATACGGTAAGTATCTGCAAAAAACGTCATTGTGGTTGGAATGCCGCAGCCCGCCAAAGTGTCATAAGACAAAGACTGGGTAAGCTTCTTGCCCTTGCGCACATAGATAGCCTCTGCTTGGGTTGTAATGGTTTCAGTTTCTTTTGCGCTCTGCAAAAACCTGAGCTTGTGTTCTTGGAATAATTTAATGCAAATTTAGTCCACGAGTTTTGATGTCAAAGCATAGTAAGTACTTGCTCCACAGCCTCTGAGAAATCTTTGCAGACTGCAAAAGGAGGATTTTCCAAGCGGTTTTCATCCCCACTGCGATATTTGCCTGAAATATTATACTGTAAACTTATTATTCGTCAAGGTGCAAAGTTAAATTAAAGTAAAAAGTTAAATCACATGCCATGCACAATTGCATGTGTACTTGTTGTCGGTTAGGTGCATAAAACTCGGTTTGAATTCCAAAGCTTTTTTACTCCACATACCCCGCCTGTTTGCATCAGTTTGTGTAAACACATGGCAGCCATTTTCTATTTCATAAAATAAAAGTAAGAAAGCAAGAATTTGGGTTTGAGTTACCCTGATGCAAGCACAGGTAGCGGACCAATCCGAGCACAAGTCATATTGATGTATTTTTATTATAGTACCCCTGGATAGTTGGATTTTAATAATGGCCCGCCCCTTCTCCATTTAAGCTCTTCCAGAATGAAACGAAAGCAGGCGGTTGAGGAAAAATGGCTCACCATTTCCGTCTTGTTTTTTTGCTTCAAAGTCGAGACTCTAAAAAAGAGCTTTTGCTCGCAGTTGGACCCATATTCATGAAACAATACTTTAAAGCTATGTTTCAGAGGTAGTAAGTAATTAACGATTTAGGAATTATTACAGTTAAGAAAATCATGTACCTGTTTGAACAAGGAACCCTCTAATGCCAATGGCCTGTGCACCACCAACATCATCTCTCACATCCTGTGAAGAAAAATAACTTGCGAATCCTTCCAATTTGACAGAAAATTAAAGCAGCTGACTCACAGGTGGCCCAAGATCATGAGTATAGAAACAAATAGTTTAAGGTTGGGAATTTTAGCAAAAGCTATTTGGGAGTTGGCATGCTCTTTGTTCCAGAGCAATTCTAGCACGTTTAAGATGTGTTGCTATATATGCTATAAATACTTTTCTTAAGCGATGTGACACAAATTCAATAACATATAAGCATGTAAAGGGATATAAATTGCCACTTTTTTACTGCCAATTGCTATTGCTAAAATTCTTATATTATAACTATTTACACTTGAGAGCCTTGGCTAAGGGTTACTATACATGTATTTTAAGAGTTAACCCCCCTTTTAAAATTAAGATCTTCTGGTGCTCCATAACTGATAGTCCCTGAACCTAAGAGATTAGGTACCTTCCAGGATATGGCTGCTAGAACATTTACTAAGTTACCAGCAAACATAAGAAAATTGGATTCATATAATCAATTTGTCAATGCGATAATTTAGGAAAGTGATCTTGGCCAGAGCTAAAGCTTGACTAGAATGATATTGTACATAGTTCTTACTTCCATGTATATGTTGTAGTTCAATTTTTTCCTTGGTTCAAATTTTATTTTCCTTTGTTTTTAGGTATGGTAATGTATGGTAATGAGTTTGAAACAAAGGAAAATAAAATTTAAACCAAGGAAAAAATTGAACTACAACATATGCATGGGAGGGAAGATCTGAGATTTCTATTTTTATGTAACATGGATTTATAGTTTTATTTGTATAATTATTTAATTCCTTAATACACATTTAGTTTTTATTGTAATTGTAGGATTACAGTGCTCGAAATTAGAAAAAAATCCAGGTTGTCCTTATGGCAAACGCCGGACAACCTGGCCCCTAACATTGGTTGCCCTGATAAGGACTTGGTTGCCCTCAACATGTTCTATGATTTTTGCCTAGTTATAGGGTTTGACCAGAGAAATAATACCCTATCAGTATCCCTCTGTTTTCATAGTTCTCGAAGTGCTGCGAATAACAAATATTTACTGAATATTTCAAACAAAGTAAGTATAACCCACTTATTTACCTCATTCTGTGTCAAGGTTCACTTATAGAATACTTCATCTGTATGTACGCGTGCGCCAAAATATTTCGAGGAGGTCTGGGTTTGAAGACAACACAAGCTTATCGTGGCTTATTGAATCGAACGAAGGGCGTTCAAATAATGCACCTATCAATATAAACCCCGTGGAGGGGGGGGGGATGCGGGCAAGGGGTGAGGATTTGACCAAGGAATCCATCTCCTCAGTGGGAGGTTTGATCGAGTACCTTTGCTCGGGGGTCGGGATATTTGATTTGTTCGGCAGAGACTGGGGCCGAGACAAGGCGTGGCTACCTGGCATCGTCTTTCTTGTCTTTGGAATGGCGTGGGTTTCGGAGAAGGTGAGTTTTTTACCGCTATTTATCTTCATATTTCAAGTTTAAGTCACAAGTTGTTAAAGGTGTGTTCAAAGCTTGTCTTTTAATATTTGTTATTTTGCCCCTGGGTGGGGATTTTGACTACATTTGATGAACATATGCTGCCCCACCCTTGGGAAATTGACCAGAATTTTTGCTCCTTGGTCAAATCCCCACCCCTTGCCCGCACTCCCCCCCCCCCCCACGGGGTTTACATTGATAGGTGCATAACGGTTACAACCTTCCATTTCCTTTGTTTTAAAAATTGTCATGGATCCTCATCCATCTATCAGTATCAGGAGATAAACCTCGCATTTAGAGCTGTTTTCGTGTCTCAAGTTTATGGCTTCTGTTCTTTATTCTGTTACGCATCATAGTAACGTAAGTACTTCAATTTTTTCCTAGGTTGTCCGACGAATTCTTCTTGGGCAACTAGACCTTTATTTTTCCTTAGAAATGGTTGCCCGAACGAAGTTTTAGTTGTCTCGGGCAACCGCTAATTTCGAGCACTGGGATTAGAGCCACTTGTGGATGTAGTTCTATTAAATCATTATCATTATTATTAAATTTTATTTTGTTTTAGTGCACTAATCAATATCTTCACTTACATCACCTATCATGATTGCAGACTGTGCTTCGCATATCATTTCATCCAAGGCTTGCTTGAAAAAGGAGGGATGCGGTTTACCCACAACTTCAGCTTTTACATCAGTTGCAAATTCAAGGGCAGAAACAAAGGGGCCCGGGCCTAGAGCCAAGCCATCTCCTCTTTTGTAATATCTCACTTTGTGAATGGCAATTAATGGGCAGCCATCAAGAAGGAGTCTAGAATAAACAAGGAGGGATATATTGCATGCTCTGTCTGGAATATTTTCATGAGTTTTGACCAAACCTATCACATATTATACTGTAAATTTACATGCTTAACATTTATCCCCAGTAGCTCAGGACTGCTATTCATATGCACTGACTGCGTGACTAGAGATGAGACAGGATACAATGCTGATGTGCCCTTGGTACCACTTCTTTTCCTTGGCACTAATTAGATCACACTATAATGATAATTAGACACTAACTAGATCAATATATTTTATCCAGTGGAATCCAGATATAAGTGTAAGGAACTGTTGATCCAATCAAAAGAACTATACACCGGTTGGATGCAATTACTGCAAACTCCAAAGAACTTGAACTTGTGAATCATGCAAATATTGGGCACAACTATATCTAGTACCCTTCAATGCGACCAAGCGTACCAAGGTCCCTGCCCATGAAATTATGAGTTTGTTTCATAATTGTATTAGGCCGGTATTAGAGTACTGCGCACCTTTATACCACCATGCATTGCCTGCATATTAAAGTGACGGCTTAGAGTGCATTCAGAAGCATGTGCTGTCAATAATCCCTTGTTCTTACATACAGTATGTTGACAACCTCACATTGCAAAAGATGAGTTCCCTATACGACAGATGCATTGAACAGTGTATCAAACTTTATGATTTAGTTGTATCTGATTCTGTGCAAAGCTGCACCATCTACATGTACTACCACCAAAGTGTAATCTTAGAAACCAGCATGAATTTATTCAACCTAAGATGTGCACTAAGTGTTTTTCCAATACCTTTATTCAATCTATGTCTAAGCGGTAGAACTCTTGCACATAGCATTATTGAAACTTTTTGTGGTTTTATTTATATTTGAGTTATGAGTTAGTGGTTATTGTACTATCACATTTACAGTTATAATTGTTATTTTTAGGTATTATAGTATTTTTGTATATTCATGTAATTTCACTTTAAGTAGGACACTGCAATGTGAGTATTTAATAAAGCTATCTATCTATTTAGCTTTGTTAGTAAATAAATGAGGAGAAAATGGACAAGTTTGTATTATAATGGACGAGTAAACCAATTAAAGTACATGTAAAGAAAAAACAATTTCAATTCAAAAAAGTTATAGTACAAGGGATACGATATAAAAGGGGTAGAAATGACGTAATGTACATTTGACAGAGTGAATGCTCTCCATCAATTTGCATGTAAATGTTATGTTTATGTGCATGTTTATGTTATGTTAATAGAATTAAGTCTGACAATTTGGGCATGGACTACTTTGGGGAAGGGAGCATTAGCAAAAGCGGGTTAATTAAGAGCATGCTCCATTGACATTATTCTAAGGGTACAGGGTATAAAAAGTGCATCTTATGCCGCATAAACACCAACTAAACTTGTTAAGTTAAACTAGGTTTTGAAATTTTTACAACAGCCTCCCAAACTATTTAAGTCTAATCTTTACACATAGTGAGAAAACATCTAACAGTGATTCATTAGAAATAACTTCCAAGTCAGTAGAGAATTTACACAGAGCTGTTTTGGGCAAAGTGATTCCAAAGCATGTTTAATAATAATAATAATAATAATAATAATAATAATAATAATAATAATAAAAGCTTTATTTATCCTGGAGTAAAATCTATCAGCATTTATAAAAATGCTGGTCTTAACAAGATGTCCAGTAATAAAATCTAAATTAAAATTTCAATACATAATTTACCTAAAATCTACTTTTAAAATATATCAACATGCATTGGTATAAAAAATTAGACTGAGCATTTATGTTTCTTAATGTCAGTTTCTTTCAGATGTTTAAAGAGTTGTAGTTTAAAAGAAGATAGTTTAGTTGATTTTCTTAGTTATGTAGGTAGCGAGTTCCAGTCACTTGCCCCAGCATGTTTGAATGTTCTTCTTCCTGATAGGGTTTTGGCTCGGGGTAGGTCGATAATGCCACTGTTCCGTAATGCTTTGCCGTGGAGTTCGCTTCTACTGATAAAATAACCTTTTAATTGCTTTGGACAATTTTGCTTATTTACAATTTTAAAAATATAAATAAATCGAAGAAATCTTCGCCTGTTATATAGTGTTAGTAGTCCCAGGTTGTTTCTCATATGTTGTGTACAGGTAGTTCTATTGGTCTTGACAATTACTCTCATGGCTTGGTTTTGTAGTTTTTCTAGTTTGTCGGACAGAGACTTATTACTTTCATGCCATATAATGCATCCGTAGTCAATCACTGGAACAATTGTTTGTTTGTAGATCCTTAGGAGTATCTTACGCTCTTAGAATCCTGCAAGTCTGCCTAGAAGTGCTAATTTAGGTGAGACTCTTTTGATTAGTTCCGTTATGTGGGGTTCCCAGGTTAGGTGGCTATCGACAGTCACTCCCAGGTATCTGAAAGTGTCTGTTACATTTAGTTTATCATTGTTTAGGTAGATTTCAACACATGATGTGGGCTTCTTTGTTGCTAGGACCATCGCTTCCGTTTTCTTTGTATTTGGAATTAAATTGTTTCTCTGAAGCCATGTAGAAAGCTCCGGTGTGAACGCATAATTAGTTAAATGCTGATTAAAGCTACCAAAGGCCAACACTACAACTTACAATTTGACATCGTGGAGGCTTATGGCACCAAAACTATGGAACTTAATATCTGACTCATATAGAGCTATTTGATCTTTCAAGGTTTTTAAATATACTATAAGCAAATTAAACTTGTCAGGTTTGATGTGATTGTTTAATTTTATATCTTGTATTATTAATTAGTTTTAGCATAATTTCATATTATATAATAATATAATACAAGTTATATAATACAGTCCTATGCAATACATTTCAATCTTAAATTTTAATCTTATATCATCTTAGTTATTTGTTGAAGATTTTTCTCAAATTTAGTTCTTTTTACATTTACTTTGTGTTATACTTGCAAACTAGCTGGTGAGATAGTCCTCACAAACGCTAAGTGTATATATATGTACATAATAAACTTGACTTGCCTTGACTCAGTGTTTCTGTGAGTTGCATATTTATAGGGGTTTTGTTGGGTGAGGAATATGGGCATTAAAACCTTTTTGGGTATGGGAAGCAACCATGGCTCAAGGCTAACAGTAGCCAACTAAATTTCAGTTTTGTTAATAAGTTAAGGGCTGACTATAATCTCTTTGCAACTTGTCCCTAATACTGTCCTGTCTTCTGTATTGTTGTATATTTGTAACATAGCCAAACATACTCGTATAAAATAAAAGAAACCTTTTTAAAAATCGAGGTTGGAAACAAATCACATGAAGTTCGCTTACATCAGCAGCTTTAAGATGGCAGCAAAATAATCAAATCACAAACAGATTTGTTGTTCGCTTGGGAGAGAGGATGACTGACAGGAAGAGTTGCAAGTCAGAGTCATTCCTGTATTAACTACTAACATGTTTGTGGGCAGGAATGGCTCCGCTCACTTCTTTATTGTGACTGCAACAGCAAAAGCAGAAAATTTCCCCAAACACTTGTTTTATTTGGAGTCATTCATATTTTTCAGGCTTTTTCTGCCACATTCATCACTACCAGGGTGATTCGCTCCTGTCGCTACAGCACACGTCCTTTAATTTATTAATATCCTATTTTAATATTTATTTTAAATTTTTTTTAAAAGAATTATTATTTTATTTTATTATTATTTGGTTCTTCATAAAACAAATTACTGAAACTGCCCATGACAATTCTGGCTAGTGCCTTGTGTTTTGCCTAGTAGAATTAGACCTGTTACTAGCCAATGGCCTAGTGAGGTAAAAAGTACATGTACTGTTAGTCTTGACCCCTGCCTGTCCCAGTCCAACACTTTTGCTCAGGCCCTCCATACCCCATCTGATGATCATGTACCATTAAAGCAGTCACCATGATCTCCTACCTGAATGCTTTGTTGAGAGTGTCATAATTAAAATGATCAGGAGCAAGTCCTACCACCACTGCATCAGGATTGTTCGCATCCATTCCTTCAAAGTCAGCGCAAGCATCTTGCTGCAGCAACAGCATTGGACGAAGGTTTCGATGATCCACTAGTCGCCGTGCCGCTGTTAAAGATGTGAATACTTCTTCTGCCTTTATGTTTAAGCCTATGCCGGTCAAACGCTTCATTAAAGTCTCCTTTGACTCTTTCGTTGTGTTGGTGACAAATCGTAATGGGACACCCCTCTCGCGTAGTCTATTGACAGAATGACCAATTATAATTCTTTAACCCCTAATATGGAAAAAGAACTTGGCTGGATTTCTGTATCACCCCATACTTCATTACACTTACTGTAGCAGCACTGTCTAGGGTAATGCATATGAGAAAAATGTTTTATTCTTGAAGAACAACTTGAACAGTAAACGGCTTCATTACATGTAACACGATAATTTTATTCCATAAAGCTCATTTGTAGAATTCAGAAAAGAGAGTATACAGCCAATCAGAATGGTGTACAGCTGTTTCACATGTGAAAGTATAACCAATCAACGATAGTGCAATGTCTTTCTGAGCCAATCAGAATCGTGCATTGTTACATTCAAATTGCTTTTCAGATTTGGCACCTTGTTTTAGCGGCGCGCCTCCTCCAGATTTTTCTTGCAATAACAATATACATGAAAAAATTACTCGATTCTGCTGAGAGCAGTGCAGTTCAAGTGTAACACCAGTGCAAAAAGTGTAACACCAGTGCAAAAAGTGTAACACCAGTGCAAAAAGTGCAACACCAATGCAAATTACACATCAATATTCTGGATTATGATATTCTTTATTTTTAAACGAACTGCTTTGAGTTCGTAGTGTTATCTTCATCAGCCAATCAGCAAATAAAGTGTCAAATCCGCGTCAAATGCTCACTTCCTGCCCGCAATGAGATCTTCCGGCACTTCCTCCAGGCGAATTTTCTCATGTTTATATTACTAACAAGTAATCATACTGTTTTTCTCGTTCAATTTGGAATTCATTTGCATTTGTAAGTTTTTCAAAAAGCTGAAATTGTACTCGCCGAAGCGGCTTATGAAAAACTCACTCGTGCAAATTAATTCCAAATTGAAATCGAAACCGTTTACAAATGGCGAAGGCGGTCAGGAAAGCTCTAGGTTTGTGTCAGTTGGTTGCTCCGTAGACGAGTTTGTACAGCATCAAGAAAACAAAAACACATTGAGAAAAACACAAAGACATGTCTCGTTGCTCAAAAAATTTTTAGTTTCAAGCAACGAGCTGAGACAGATTGAAAATATTGACGCAAAAGATCTCGACCTGATATTTTCCATTGCTATTAAATTTGCATTTACTTTTCTTGTTAGTGAGTTTTTGCTCAGTTCTAATTTGTCTTCAGTCAACTATTTCAACGAGAATTCTCCTGTTACGTGTACACTCGGGTTATTGACACAAACAGCTCGTGAATACAACCCCGTAAGGCCCACTTTTATGACGTAAACTATACATAGCATGCATAGCGTATAGTACATGGTGATACGGAAATCTAGTCAGGAATTTGTATAGAGGCTTTGGTCAGTGAAATTCAGTCAAACGTATACCTTGTAAGAGCTTGAATTGATCCAGGAATTACCGTATTTTCCACGTGAATTGTTCCACTGAGATCAATCAAAATACCGCGGACCTTTCTCGCGGCCATTTTATATTGGAGTAGGTACGTAGTGTATTTATCATATAGTGGTTCCACGTATTTATGGGGAGGGACACATAGCCCTGCAAAGCTATACACGGCTATACATACCCCTACACAGCTATACACGGCTATATATAGCCCTATTAAATAAATAGATAAATAAATTGATAAAATAACATTTAAAAATTTAAAAACAAATAAAAAAACATTTGCTTTATTTTCAAATGATCGCATTGATCACTGAGAATATTGCAGAACCAGTACTTTATAGTGACACTGGGTATATATTCTGTTGAAAATGCTAAACATAACTGCTAGATCAAGAAAATTTACAATATTTTCACTGTTGCAATGATATCAGATCACATCGTTGTAAACGATTGTTATAACAACTACAACTCTCTGTGTTGGGAATTTCTTCAAAATGGAAACGCTGTCGTTTTATTATGAAGAATACCTACTTACATTCTCTTTTAATCTGTTGGTCGTCTTCCGATTCCGTTTTTAGACTAATAGAATTATTCTCGAGAGGCATCTCCAATCGTTGAAGTTGTTTCTACTCGGTTTCCCTTCTAAGTCGTTTTGCTAAATTTAGTACGCTAATATATTTCGTTATGTAATCGTTCACTCATGTTCTGTATTTCTATCAATAACACATTCAAATTCAAAACTAACTTGGTTGAATTCCTGGTCCTTTTCCCTGCTGTTTCGTTTGCCTTTTTCTAGAGCGAGCAGTTTTTGTCTTTGCTGCGATGACGGATGTCTGTCGTTGTTCTCCCCGCTATCGTTTCTCTATCCCTGCTTTGAATCGTGCTTTCCTTGTGTTGATTTTCACGGTATTCGAACTTACTCGGCGACGATCTGGAGCTAATCTTTCTTGAATATCTCGGAGATCATCTTGCTGGGATGTACTTCCAGGACGAGTGAAATCGGTTTCCACAAAATTTACATTTCTTTCAAAAAGGCACACCGAATTCGAAATGGTGGAAATTCAGCAGTCCTCGATCAAGTGCGCTATTATTGCCAGGTAACCTGGCCTGCGAACGGACACCTTTCTAAAACAGTGGATAGCGTTGAAGGTGCGCTCTGATTGGCTAGTCAAACTCCGACTATCCTGTGCTATTTACCTCCGAGCAACTTGCGAATTTTTAGCTCCGCCGCGCGAAAATGGCGGCCCGGTGTGTATGCACAACAAGCGAAGAAATCATCCAAATTAACAACGAAGCAGTCCCTGAAAACTCCAAGAAAGCGACTAAATTTGGCTTGGCCGTGTTCAGAGGTAATGGCTTATGTTTTTAACCCGAAGTTTAGCGGTAAAAAGCAACGAGAAAGGTTTTGCTTACAAATGCAAACTAGAAATACGACTCCCGCAAAACCTCGCGAAGCTAGTTTTTAAAGAACTCATGATGGTTTTCCCCATGAGGGATAGAACCCCAATTTATGTATTTACTTATTTTTATATCATTATCACTTTTTTTACTTTCTCAGTTCTTGTAATTATTATCCTGATTATTATTGTATTATTACCATTTTTATTATTATTATTAGTAATGGTAATAGGACTGAGTGGAGTCCAATTCGGTCTGTAATCATACGAGTGATTAACAAAGTCGGACGACCGCGTAGCGGGAGTCCGATTTGTTTAATCACGAGTATGATTGCAGACCGAATTGGACGACACGAAGTCTTATTACCAATTAATCATAACTTTAACAAAATTTTTTATATATAAACTTATTTTTTTTTTTAATCAAAACACATGAAATTCCAAGATTTGTTTTGCTAGCAGTGAAGAAAAGCTATTTAAGCGCGCGCGTGATGGCGCGTACTGTCCAATTACTCAGGCATGACGCCTACTGTCCTATTAAGGCTGAAATCAGGGCAGTTGATAGCCAATCAGATTTGAGAATTTTGTTATAGTTATGATTATTATTATTATTGTTGCTGGTATTGATATTAATATTATTGTTAATTGTTATGTTTAATATAATATAGTGTTATGGGGTGGGGGTGTATGTCCTAATCTGGGTAAAGGTGTTGTTCCTCTGCTACTACAAGCAATACAGTTTTCTTCTGAATAGGGTTTGTATCAGTTGTTGTAAAAATTACTCATCTCTGAACAATACCATTTGCCATTTAATTCTACCACTCCAACACATTTCATGTCACATTCTTAATTACACCAAACCATAGCTGAATTGGCAATAAATAAATTAGAACTCTTAAATTTCACTTTTCCCTGACTTCTCTCAAAGATAAACTTTCCCTTACTCGAAATGAAATTCCCTGACTTTTCCCTTACTTGAAGAATTTTTTCCCTGACCATTTCCTGACCTGTAGCAATCATGCTAGTGTAGTCATTTGTCCATACAGTTAGTGTGGAAAATCATGATTGAAAGCATAGGGCATTTAGGAAACTTCAAAGACTTGTTATTACATACAGCAACCTTTGAATGAATACGTAAGACCCATCATAAACATTTTGGCATTAAAAACTTTAGTTTCTCCTTTGTAGAGTTTTTTTAATGTAAAATGTCAACTGTAAATTGTGGTTGTTATTAAATATTTGTATTTGACATCATAAAAATGAATTAATCAATACAGTCATTTGTCCATACAGTTAGTGTGAAAAATCATGATTGAAAGCACAGGGCTTTTAGGAAACTTTAAATACTTGTTATTACATACAGCAAGCACCCTTGCAATGAATATATAAGAAAGATCGCAAAAATTTAGTCATTACAAAATTTAGTCTCCGAATGTAAAAGGTCAACTGTACATTGCAGTTGTTGTTAAATATTTGTATCTTAAATCATAAAAATGAATTAAACTGCATTAAGGAAAAAGGTTAAGATGTTATGCCTAATTTTGTAAAGTAGGGCTTAAATGAATTTTCCATTTGTGGGAAAAGGGCAGGGGCTAAGAGAGTAATTCCCAGGGATACCTGGAACTCAAATGTAAAAATCCATTTTCAAAAGGCGATGGAACTTGTCAGTCCCAACGAAACCTTTAAATTACTTAATACACATATGTAGCAAAGATATATAGCAAAGAGAGATATTACTCAGAAGTCAGTAATAAATACCATCTGCTTTATTTTCAAAGAATTGCATTGATCACTGATAATATTGCAGAACCAGTCACTAATTGTTAAGTATCTTTTCTGTTGAAAATGCTGAACATAACTGCTACAACAGACAAATCTACAATATATTTTCACTGTTGCAATGATATCAGATCACATAATCATAAATAATTGCTATCACAACTGCAGTCTCTGTATTGGGAATTTCTTCAAAATGTTAGGGTCTGTTAGCTATCGTTTTAGTACGAAAAATACCTACTTGCATTCTCATTGCTGTATTAATACTTCGTGGCTGTAATCTTTCATTTCTTTGCGGTTGGTTTCTGTTTCCTCATTCCTGGCACGTTCGCCTTCTGATTCTGTCTGTATGCTGTTGCCATAATTTTTCTTAAATTCTGAATGCTGTATAGCTAAAACGAGTCTTTGTTTTTTTTATCGATAATAAATTCAATTTCCAATCTAACTTGATTCCTCGCGAAGCGAGGTTACTAATCGTGTCGCTTCCGGTCAGACCACGTGGCTCGCAAGCCCGAGTAAATCGAGCCGAGAGTTTTTATATATGTATATATATATATATATATATATATATATATATATATATATATATATTTATATATATATATTTATATATATATATATATATATCTATATTTTAAAGGTGTCCGTTCGCAGGCCAGGTTACCTGGCAATAGTAGCGTATTTGAGAACTCCTGAATTTCCGCCATTTCGAATGCGGTGATGCCTTTTTGAAAGAAATGTAAATTTTGTGGAAACGGATTTCACTCGTCCTGGAAGTGTATCCCAGCAAGATGATCTCCGAGATATTCAAGAAAGAGTAGCCCGAGATCGTCGCCGAGTAAGTTCGAACACCGTGAAAATCAACACAAGGAAAGCACGACTCAAAGCAGGGAAAGAGTACGACAGCAGGGCGAATAACAACAGACATCCGTCATCGCAGCAAAGACAAAAACTGCTCGCTCTAGAAAAAGGCAAACGAAACAGCAGGGAAAAGGACCAGGAATTCAACCAAGTTAGTTTTGAATTTGAATGTGTTATTGATAGAAATACAGAACAGGAGTGAACGATTACATAACGAAATATATTAGCGTACTAAATTTAGCAAAACGGCTTAGAAGGGAAACCGAGTAGAAACAACTACAACGATTGGAGATGTCTCTGGAAAATAATTATATTAGTCTAAAAACGGAATAGGAAGACGACCAACAACAAGAGAATGTAAGTAGGTATTTTTCATAATAAAGCGATAGTGTTTCCATTTTGAAGAAATTCCCAACACAGAGAGTTGCAGTTGTTATAACAATCATTTACAACGATGTGATCTGATATCATTGCAACAGTGAAAATATTGTAAATTTTTCTTGATCTAGCAGCTATGTTTAGCATTTTCAACAGAATATATACCCAGTGTCACTAATGAACTTTATTTGAGTGTCAACTGTATTTAGCACTTACGCACTAATTGGGGATACTGTAAAGCACAAATGAAATGAAATCATATTACATTAAATCAATCAAATCAAATGTTGGTTTTTGTGGAGAGGGGAAAACCGGAGTACCCGGAGAAAAACCTCTCAGACTATAGTACTCTCGTACTATAAAGTACTGGTTCTGCAATATCATCAGTGATCAATGCGATCACTTGAAAATAAAGCAAATGTTATAACTTACTTCTGAGTAGTATTTCTCTTTGCTATATATATGTATGTATTCTCTGATTGAAAGCTTTCTATAATATTACGTATAGACAACAAGTTTCATAGCCTTTTCACAATGGGTCAGTTTTACCTTAGAGTTCAATGATCCCCCCCCCCCCTGATAATATTGCAATCTAGAAACCTGGCCATTTCCCACAAATAAAATGTTAATTCAAGCCTTAATTAACATATTAACCTTGTTACTTTCTGTTGTTTACTTCATTTTTATGATGTCAAATATCAATATTTAATAACAACCACAACATACAGTTAACATTTTACATCGGAAAAACTATATAAAGAAGAAAATAAATTTTGTAATGCCAAAATGTTTATGATCTTTCTCATATATTCATTGCAAGTGTGCTCTATGTAGTAACAAGTGTTTCAAGTTTTCTAAATGCCCTATCCTTTCAATAATGATTTTCAACACAAACTTTATAGACAAATGACCGCACTAGATTTCAAGCCTTTAAGAAGAAATGGTATTGTTTGGAGCTGTTTTGATTACTACCACCTCTGATGGAAAGCCTATTAAGAAGATTTTTGTGTTGCTTGCAGTAATA